>JARHVA010010553.1:72500-85000 GCA_037957365.1 Torreya grandis | reverse complement strand
ATGTATTCCATAGACTATAGTTCTATATGTGGGTAGTTTATGCTATACTAATTTCTAAACATTTTGAATAGTTGGAATAGGAGATATATTATGAGATTTTATCCTAAAAATAACATTGGGCTCATGATGAGTAAATGATGATTCTTGTAAAGGAATGTCCTAGGATGACTCAGTCATGGAGGAATGTGGTCTAGTGTTCCATAATGGAGGAGATCTATATGTCCCCTGTGTGAATTCTATAATACCATTATCAACACATCTATTAATGTAATCTTTGAGTCCAAAATATTCATTATCTCTATATCCATAGATGTGATGATAGTTAAAAAAAGGTTGATGTGGCTGTCTATGTAAGAGATGTGGATCTCATTGATGAATAAACGGTAATGTGATTAACCTCCTATCTAGTAGAGTCGATAATATGATAGATGGGCTATCCTGCTCTAAATCAAACTATAGTGGTGCTTTACTATTGTTCTTTATTGTGCATACTATAGGTTGTGTTATAAAAACTTGCTCTTGGTTCTTGACTAGTTAATTTTTTGGTTGTAGTCTCCTATCTTATCTAGGACATGGTGGATTCTGAGTAGTAAGATTTATATCTAAAGATGTTATTGTGAAGTCTAGAGTGATCTGATCAACTAAATTTTCCTTAATTAATCCTAATTTCTTTTCCAAAGTTATAACTATGTAACACAAATGTCTGAAACAAGGCTCTATCTGAAATAGTAGATGATTAAGGAGAGGTTGGTAAAGGCCCTTGATGAATATATGTTAAATCTCTAGATCTACTAGTTTGTAAATCAATCTTAACAAATGAGCCTTGAATCTTAAGATATACTCGTTAACTAGATCTGAAGAATTTTGATGTAGTGTGGAAAGCTTCTCATATATAACATGAGGGCCCATGTTTATAATGTATTTAATAAGAAATACCTCCTCTAAGTCATCATATGTGTGTAATGAACCAACAAGGACTAGATGAAAGAACCAATTTTGTGCTTCTCCCACTAATGTTTGTTGAAACAACTTGAGTAGAATCAAAGGGCTTGCATGAGGTGGCAAAGCCTTTTGAAAGGCTTGAAGATGTGTGAATGGATCTCTAGTTCCATAAAAGTGAGGTAATTATGGTGTCTATAAATGCTTAGGCAATGTAGCTTTTATAAATGTCTTTATAAAAGGGTTACCATGCAAATCATTGGCATCCATCCAAAGATTTATAAGCTTTATTTTCCAAAGTAAGGAGATGTACTTGGTGTTGTAGTTCACCAACTACATGCATCAAAGAGATGATCTCTTGAGATGGTACATTAGTATTCTGAAGTGGTTCATTTAATCATTGAATTTGATTGTTAATTTTAACCATGGTAATGATACATTTATCAAGTGGATCATAAAGAGGGGGTGTGCTCACTTGAGCCTTTGGAGTAATGGTAACTTTGAACTTACTATAGGGATGTGGGCTACCATTATCTTTAGGTGAGGAGTGATAATTGGGTTATATTATATTGAGGGGTGTCTTGGGAGATTCATTGGTATCTTTATGTTTTAGTGAATCACATTCTAAATTAAAAGATGTGATATTGGCATTAACATGTTCATCATTTGACATAGAATCATTAATAGAAGTAGAAACATCATTTGGAATTACATTATGTTCGAGAGGAGTGAGAGAAGGTTTAGAAGCATGAGATGCATTTTATTCTTCACTATATGCATAATAGTCATCATTATTCCATGCATTATCACAATCTACATTTTATTCATTTGAAATAGAAGAATTTGAAGTATCATTTTCATATTCACTTTCATTCTCATATTCATTTGCATGTTTAGTATCATATTCATCATCACTTCCATCATTGTTAAGGAGAGGTGTAAGATAAAGAGTCAATTTATTTCTAATATGAAATAATCTATCATTGGAATTTGGAATATCATGTGTATCTATGTTATCCATGGATGAAGTATATGAATTTTCTTCATTTTCAACATGAGAAGGAAGAGTAAAAGAGTTATCATTTGAACATTATTTTGAGAGAGTAGAATTAGGAACACATAATGAATATTTTGAGATATGCTTTGGTAATTTGATTCTATTGTATTTATATTGTTGTATTTTGAACATAGTAGTAGTAACAGATAGAGAGAGATTAGGTTCACAAGGAAGCAAATCATCACCAAAAAGAGGCTCACTTGGAAGTGCATGATTAATTTATGCATTTTTTGCATTGTGTCTAGGAGAATGAGGTGAGAAGTATATTTCCAATTTATCAAAATTATTTTCATTAGTAGAAGGAATAAAATAGATGGGTTTAAGATAAAAAGATTCATATATTTATGATTCACCCTCATCATTATGTACATCATCATATCCTTCATTAAAACAATAGTCATTATCTTCACCATAAATAAAATCATTTTCTATAGTTTTAGCTAATGTGAAAATTTGAAAATTTATCCAATCATTGTCATAATTGTAAGAAATTTTTTTAAATTGATTAATGGGATGAGGAGGAATTGCATTTATGGCCATTTTATCACCAAAGAGAATTCTAAAAATTACTATGAAGTAAATAAATGCACAAAGAACTAATAAAATAAAATTTTGAAAATTACTTATGATAACCCAAATAATTTGTAATAAATTCAAAACATTTTTATAAAAATTGTAAGGGAGGGAAATATGAGGTTTGAGGATCTAGTTTGGAAATCTAGGGTTTTGAACTGGTGTTTTAGAATTTTTGAAAATTATGAAATAATTTTGAATTCTAAAAATTATTTGAAAATAGGAATATGCACAAAAATTAATACAAAAATAAAAATTTTGAAATTTAAATTTTTGCACAAGAAACTACTAATTTTGAAATTTTGAAATAATTTTTAACAAGGTAATTAATTTGTAAAAATTCCAAAATATTTTTCTAAAATTGGCGAGGGCAAGCCTTGTTGTTTGATGACCTAGTTTTTAAATCTATGGTTTTGAACTAAGGTTTTAGAATTTTTAAAAATTATGTAATAATTTTAAATTCTAAAAATAGTTTTTGAATAGGATAAATGTATAAAAATTAATACAAAAATCAGAATTTAGACAATTAAATTTTTGCACAAGATAAGAAGGAAAAACCCTAAGTGTGGCTAAGGTTTTAGGTTTTTTGTTTGAAGTAAGTCGGGTTCACCAAATGTTTTATTATTTTAAGATATTATATGTCTAATTACTAAGTAATAAAGGTCTAGAATGATAGGGAAAATCTATTCTAACAAGGAAAATTTTAGATTTTATCTGATAATTATATAAGACAAAGAAGAATTAATTTAGCCATATTTGTGTTGAAATGGAAGATTTTGAGTCTAGAATTTGAGGAGTAGGATTGGGATAGTGTCTAAATTATGGCTCTATTTTCTATTTCTTGACTGGATAGGAATGATAAAAAATATGACACCTTGGTGTTCAATGCTATAGTCCTTTCTCAGTGTTTTTGTCCTAAGGCTAAAAGTTTTTTAGGTTCTATTTGTCTACTCAGTATGATCCTACATATCAAATTTTAGGTCCTAGAGGTCACTAGAGCTCACTATATGTCTATTTCAATATTTAGTACCTATATTAGTCTACACATGGAAACAACAAATAGAATCAAAGAAAAATGGAGAAAATTGGGTTATGGGAAGAATGATTGCACAATCAAGAACCCCTATTGTTCTGATTACTACCTACATTAACCCTCAAGCTAGGGTCTTAGATCCAATGTAGTTTTCTCTTAGGGAATGTGCATAATCAACATGCATGATTTATGAAAGAATGAATTTCACCTAGGCCCTTCCTTGATCAATCATGCAAATCTATGTGTGATGCAGAGAATTTAAGCTATATTATTGATTGATTTTATTATGTCTAATGTGCCAAAATAGAAAGTGCTAGATATAAAATGCTTTATGTAGTCCTTTATATAGGATACTCATTATTTAAAATTTGGTTGATTTATTCACATTTGGCTAACATTGGAAAACTTAGGGATGAAGAAAATAAATGGGGTAAGACTCATCTTGTAGGAAAAACTATTCATTGGAACCAAATCTGCACTTGGATAACATAAAAAATTAGACACCTTGGGCTTTAGCATTGTATTCCTATTTAGGCAATATTATCTAGGTGTTGTGCGACTTAGGGGAATGGATCTAGGCCTAAAATAACTACTTGGGTCTATAAGGGTTAAGTCTAAAAAGCTACAAATGACTAGGGATAAACAAAGAGGTGTCTAGGGAATAGAGTAAGACCAAGATAAGTCAGACAAAAGGACATGGCTAGATGCGGATAAAAGATCATATTATCCTATGAAAGGACTATGAAAATACATGATATGTGTGATTTCTTGATCAATTTAGGGTGTATACACCTAGTGTGTCTTCACTATCTTTCTTTCACATGATCAAGTTATACATCTTCACTTGGTACCTATTTTGCCTATGTCTATAAACCTCCTTGTGCCAAAAAACTTAGGTGTCTATCCTTAGTTACTTAAAAAACAAATAGGTTTGATTCACCTAATTGGTGTTATTCATGAAATCACTAGATTATTTCTCCCTTGGACCTCTATGGTCCTACAATATGTTTCTTGCACACCTAAAGTTTATGCATCATCTTCTTGAGTTTGGAGAGTTATATGCACCCACCCTTTAGATGTCTAGCCTTCGGTGACTTTAGAGAATGTAAGGGATCAAATCACTCAATTGAATTTATGCATGAAATGTTAGTAAAATTTCTCAATGGGATTCAAAGTGTCACTTTTACACTCTTTACACTATTACTGAAGAGAACAAAAATAAAGACAAAACTATTTGGATTGCACCAAATATTATGCTGGTCATCTCAACTCAAACCAACTAGTGACCAAGAATTTAGTGGGATTATGGTGAAAGTGTCACCCTATTAATGATATGGCTTTAACATATTTCTATTGAAATTCCCAAAGAGTAGTTTACTAGTTAGAGTGTACAACTTGCATGTGCCTATCTCCAATATGTGGTGGATGATATAGAGACCCATCCACCTTATCAATAGTTTCCTTTGATGCTTGAAATACTTGGAGTTATAGATAAAAATGAATGTTCCTTCTTCTATCACCTTGTTCTTCATGTGTTTGTCATGCTAGAGCTTTTGGTGCACCTTTTCTATCTAATGTCTCCACTTTGATTGGGTGTGCATCTCATCTCAACTTACCAAGTCCTCTAACCTTATATTCAATTACTCATGTTCATCCAATAGACCAATACATGTAATGTGCAATAACAATACCAAGAACTCCATTGGTAAGATTTCCTCAACACCAAACACTAGTTGGAATGGTATAGCCTTATTCAAGAGCTTATAGGTTATGCAATATGCCCATAACATTGTTGATACTCAATCATCCCAATCCTTACAACCCATGTCACATATCTTTATGAGGTATGTTCGCAAAATTTTATTAAATTCATCATATATGCAATTTACTTATAGATGATAAGGGTTCATTTTGTGGTGTGTCATCATATACTGAACCAACAAGATACACACCATTTCATTGATAAAGTGAGTGCCCCTATCACTAGTCAAAATGATCAAGCATCCATACTAGCTTATTATGTTTTCCTAGATGAAGTGCATGGATATGGTGGTTGTGCAGTCTTTTGTCAACACAACCTCAACCTACTTGGTGAAATAATTTATGGCTACCAAGATATACCTTGCACCTATGCATCATGTTATAAGAGTTATCAACCCAAAAAAATCAATGGCCCATTTTTCAAATAGTGCCTAGGAAAGAATGGGGATGATGGGTATATCATTCCAATGGTTGGGATTCCCCATGTGTTGGAATATATCACATGCCTTGGTGTAGTTAATTGAATCTTAGAATAGGCTTGGCCACCATAAGCTTGACTGCAACACTTTTCTTGTCATTGTGTCTCAACATAATGTCTTCCTACTATGCCTTCATGCACCTCCTATAGGATGGAGTCTCTTTTGTGTTTCAAGACACATCAATGTAGTACTTAATATCTAATTATCTTATATAGTTCTCTAATAATGAGCTAAAAGGGGGTGGCATGAACTTCTAGTTATTTATTCTCTTTATTTTTCATAGCCTAGGGCACAACTCCTGACTTTAAAAGGTTGGTAATTTATACCAAATATTTAAAGACACACTAGACTTGGTATAGCTATGCATCTACCATGTTTTCATCAATAGGCATCACTACATTTCCAAAATTTATGTAGGACAAATGATCTAGCCCCAAATTCTACTTTCCAATCTTAACCATAATGGATAACTATAACTCCTAGAATAGAACTATCCATCTACATATGCACTCATGTAAAGTAGGCTTGTTTAAGAGGTACTTGAGTGCCTCATGGTTATTGAAAAACATGAATGGGGTTGCCAAAAAATATTTTCTAAATTTTTATAAGGCATAGACCATGGTGAGTGCCTCATGTTCTATGGTAGTGTAATTTTGCTTTATTAAAGTCAACTTCCTAATGGTGAAAGAGATGGGATGATCCATTTTGACTTTGTCAAGCTATGACAAGATTTCATCAATCAAAAATATAGAATAATTGACATAGACATGAAACATCATTGTCCAATCAATGAAATATAAGATAGGTATGCTAGCCAATCTAATCTTTAGGGTCTTGAATGCATATTCTTGCACTTTAACCTAGTAGAATGACTCATCCTTACATAGAATCTCTTCTAGTAGTGCCAAAATATTTGAATAAATCCTTAAATTTTTTTTTAATATTTGTAGTGGATAAGAAAGGCATGAATTTCCTTCTATGTGGTAAGATTTTTCATCTAAATGATGATGGCAATCTTCATTAGATCAATGAGTAAACCATCCTTACATATGATGTGCCTGAGTAGGGTTCCAAATGGTGTTGAAAAGATACACTTATTTAGGTTTAGGGATATCTAGATCTTCCTTCACCTCTTAAACATTAGGTGAAGGTTATCATAATGGTCCTTCATAAGGCCATATACCATCCAATCATCTAGATAAACTTGGAAGAACCTATGGATGAAATATTTGAACGTGGTGATCATCAATAGAAAGAACATGTTTAGATCATTCTTGAGTCCAATGTTCATCATGTTGTAAGAAAAATAACCCCATTCAGTCATAAATATTTTTTTATGCTTATCTTCCTCCTCAATCTAGACTTGGTGGTAGCCAAAGAACCCATCAGTGAAGGTATAAATTATACAACCTATGACACATTCTAGGATTTCATCAGTGAACAACGTCAAGAAAGGGTCATTGATGTAGGTGGAGTTAAACATTCTATAATAGATGAAAATGTGAAAGAACCTATATTTATTTATGCTTATTACCATTAGGATAACCCAGTCAAACTCCTACATAGGGTAAATGACCCATGTGGCCAGCATAATGTTGATCTCTATTTTGACCTTAGTGTGGAGGTTGGGATTCATCTTGTAAGGGAATTTTTTGACCAGTATTGCACCATATATTAGTTTTATGCACATCTTCCCAAGGCTTGGGTGGATTCCCTTCATGTCTTGGTAAGTCTTAGGGAATAAATCTTGGAGTTCCTTTAGGAGGCCTATGATTCACACCAGCTCTAAATTAGAATAATAGGCACCTAGAGTAGCCATCTTTGGCTCTCCTTCTATGATGATATCCACTTTTATGATCTTGAGTGGTGAATGGTATGGATCATTCGTCTCTTGGTGAAAATCCTCAACTTATCAATTTCCCTCTATTGTTTCAACATGAAGATGTATGGGTCTTCTTCACTTGTGGCAATATCATCTACTTGGAGCTTGAGCTTTCTTGTGGATATCAACATTTTCTATTAGTGCTCATTCCAAGTTTCATTATCTTCCTCACTAGAGTTATTGTTGAGTGTTTGTTCCTCAAAGAAGGTTAAGAGTGCCAAAGATTTTTCTATGAACATGTCCTTTAAATTCTCCTTGAGGATTTTGGTGTCTTCAAACACTTACCTTTGAATGACTTACAATGGCTCAACCATTTCCAAGTTCTATGAATAAAAGGAGAAGGTATGCACAAACCTCTCCTTAAGGACCTCCCAATTGGATATCTCTTAGTGTGTCTCATTGACCACATACCATGCACATGTCAATTTATTTAGAGTTATATAAAAGATGTGTACCCATAGGTTATTTGGGTAAGTTGAGACATATTCAATCTATGTCTCTTCACATAGGTGCACACGTGCTATGGGGTCAGAGTTGCCAGAGTATGTCAAGATATCTAGGTTTTTATTACTCCTCCTAAATTTAGTGCACATGACCACCTTTACCTCTAGCAAAGTTGGTAAATTAGACCTTAGCATATCCCACCAGTGATTGATAATGATCCTTAAGGTATACACAAGTGTTCTCATTCTATCTCCTTAGGGATGCATGATTTAAGGTCATTGGCATAACTTTCCACTGGGTTGATCCCATGCCTTTGCTAAGGTGGAGTATCCTCTTTTCTTTTTTCTCATGGTGTGAGACCCATTATTTAAGAGTGCAATCAATTTGGACCTAGCTAGTCCTTAGAGTCATTGGTATATTTTCACACACCAAACAACATCTATGGATAATGGCCTGATACTCCTCTTCAATCCATTAATCATAAGTGATGTTAGTGGTGTCTGAGGTTGACTATCCATCTTCCCAAGAAAGTAATATCTAATCATAAGGATGGATATTCTTGACACTTTACACCATGATGTTATAAATATGGTTGATCTATCTTCAAAATCAATACTCTCCATATAAGGGGTCGTTGGGCACTTGAAAGGGGGATCACTACCATCTCCTTTCCATTCTCAAAAACTATGTATCACTTCTTGAAGTGCATATCTACATTTTTGGTGTAGCACCAAGTCATCCCTAAAAGCACTGGGTAGTTATCTTACTTAACCAACTCAATAACCTCAAAGTCAACATGGAATTTAGTGCCCATAATATCTACAATTGTGCCCTATAGAATTCCAATCGATAATGCTTAGGTATTGTTGGCCATGAATAATACATGGGAGGAAGGTCTCAAGGATAACCTACCCATCTTCTCTTATGAATTCTTGGTCAAGATATTGACCTCTACACTAGTGTTGATTAGCACCTCACAGATGGACCATAAATCTATGGTGACATTCACTAGTAATTCATAGTCATACTCTACATTTTATGTATGCCTTCATGTACCCACTCTATATTTGGTGCAAAAAATTCAATTTCTTAGGGATCAGTAACTTCATTTGTCTTCTTCCTTTCATCCTCTAAGATAAAAAATTTCAATAGGGAAAGCATCCCATCCATTTATAAGAGGAAAAAGATTTATGTTAGCTCTTATACGTTAACCTCCTAGCTATCTTGATTTCTACATGAGGTGGTAGATTTTTCTTCAAAATCTCTGGCTAGCTGGAGTTCTCCATAAAAATTCTATATTATATTCATGGCTTATTATAAGATGTCTTTTTGATGTGTTGGGTTAGGGTGGGATACAAATTTTAAGTTATAATGAGCTATGCACTCAATATGACTTGGTTCACCATATTATAGGTGTAGTTCTTATGTTGGCCCAAGTAGTGGTTGAGTGTTGAAACCACTCCATGTGGTTGCCTATACCTTGATTGGCTCTGGGAAGGCTAGCTATGCCTTTGGATCCCACTTTGTAGTCTTAGGATCATGCTTGATCATCCTTGTACCTCTATTGACACCCATTTTTCCTTGGGTCATCTTTCTAAACAAGTTGGGGTATTATTCAACTACATGCAATCCTCAAATATACACACATGTTGGATACATTAGGTAGTCACATTGATAATGTTCAATCAACCCACACTTGTAGCATAACCATGGTGGGAATCTTCCTCTAATATATCATCCAAATTACCCTCTAACACCTCTTTGGTTTCCATATCTATCATTATATTAACCATAACCCTCATTTCCATGGTTTTCTTACCCTTCATCTATTATAATTGCCTATTGTGTACCTCTTTATATGTTCTAATGCATTTCATGAATCACTCGATAGTTAGTTATGTTATGAGTGTAGGCATCTCACAACTTGCAGTAAATGGTTATGCTAACCTAAATATAACATTTCAAAAAAGGGAAATTTTGAACATCATGTACCTCATGACAAACTTCATAGTTGAGAAGCAACATGCCCACATTCTTCCAAGGGTAGTTGTTTCAATAATCACCCTCTATTTCATAATTCATACACCATAACCCACTTCAAGCATCTTGTGATGAACTAATGGTTAGATTCTATAGTTTGGAGGACATAGATACAATATATGCCTCCATTAATGGGTTGATGTTTATATCAGTGCTCCTAACCACCATAGCTTTGAGCATAACTTTAAGCACTTCCTAAGGTTCATGAATGTTTTCATGGAGAACACCCTTTCAAATGGTACTAGTAGTTCTCTAATGAACCATTATGCATGTTAAGAGGGATGAATGTCATAAGGGAGCTTAGAGAGGAACATTTTGAACCTATCATCATAAAAGCACACACTTTCTAATATTCCTTGGCTTATCTGTTTGACCACAATAATACTCTACTTCTCAAACTTAGGTATATCAAACTCCTTTAGGAAGGCTCCCTTAAAGGTGTCATAATCAACCATATCTTGGTTAGGATCAAAATTCCTATACTAATTATGGGAATGATCAAGCAAGGTTTTCATGAACTAAGTTTTCTTGTGCTTAGATTGAGCTATTCCCTAAGCATTTCATTGTAACTCACAATCGAGTACATGTTTTATAATATTTTGTATGCCTCAGTACTCTGGAAGGTGCATGGCCATCTCATAGTAAATCTAAGACTAGGGATTATCTTGTGCCTAAGGTACTTGTCCTCTTGGTACCTTTCTTGGAATTGGTTATCCAATGCCTCTAAACACTATGCCAAGCATTGGTCTAGTGGTTATTATGGGTGCCATAGAAGAAGATGGCACCATACTACTAGTTAGTGGTGTAGAGCTAATTCATATAGGTTGTTTACTAGGTTATGCTACTAATATTGGTTTTACTAGGATGACTTTACTCAAGTTCCTTCTAGTTGGGCTAGTGCTTCATGGTCTAAATGTATCTTCACTGACCTCTTCATACATGATGAATTTTTCAATTACAATGTTTTTTGTCCAAATTTGTGAAGATATTAAAGTCTACATCGACAATAAGGTCAATCATAAATCTTCTATTTTCCTTTGGTGAATCTAGTGCATGAGCTTGCATAATGAGTTAAAAAGGGTTAGGTGCATCTAGTGCATATCTAATGGTCATGTTTTGAGGGGAATCTAAGCATTCACCTACCAACTATAGAGCTTGTTCCAAGGCTTCAACGCTTCCTTCCTCTTAATGTGGGTGCCTTTTAAGAGGTTTATCCCCATGACCTTCCTGCTTACTATGGGTCCTCTCGACACTTCTAAGTTCTATATATTCTATTATTCCCTTTCTCCTATTTTTATAAGTCTATCACCTAAGCTCTTGGTTGTTAATTTCCTCGTCTCCTTCCATCATGCCTCACCTACATACCCCCTTTTTCACCATTATGTTACTCATATGTGAGAGGACTTTAGCCTTCCATCCTCATTATTTCAAATCAATAATTTACAATAAAATTCTTGAGTTTAATGATGAGCTATTTCACAAATGCACCTCTAGGCTCATGTAAGAATTGGTACTCTACTTCTTCAGGGTAAGAGTACATTGATACTGTGAACTCAAACATATAGCTATTTAGTGCCCCTTGCTACCATTTGCCTATGGCTCTAGTCTAGGTGGCATCCAAGTTCTCAAGATTCTTTAGGTGTTCTTTCATCCATTCTAGGAACTATCTATAACTTTGGTTTCTATGGGTCACATAAACATCCAACTAGTGGTACACTTGCTCTGGTAGTTCACAAAATAACACCTCATATAGGGAATCATACACATGATTCTAAACTCACTTCCTTTAATTGTGCCCTCTATAATTTGGATGCTTTAGTGCAAATCTATCTTCCACTCTTTCTATCTAGTACTCAATGTTCTTAAGGGAGAGTCAAAGCATTGCCCTAGTATACCATTGTAATAACAAAATTCAATAGTCCTGACAATGGAACAAAAATGTTGTAGTAAAATGGATCTTTTAGGTCATGGGCCTAGTCACATGCCTACCTAATTATCTAGGTTAGATTTAGTCTTGTTTATATTAGGTGTAGGCCAAAAATACTCCTATGGTACTCAACATTTAGCACCTAAATATGGTGGCATCACTATATATAAGGTGCAAGCCTTATGTTCTCACCCAAAGCATAGTAGAGAAGGGACTATGGTCTGTTGGGTTAGTTGTGCCATGGCACAACTCTATCCTTCATGGGTCTTGGCTGGCATAGTGATGGTCATGTTCTCATAGGTGTAAGAATTTGGTTTTATGGGTTCAAATACATTCAGACACTTGAGAGGAAAAGTGTGATTTGA
>JARHVA010010553.1:0-65000 GCA_037957365.1 Torreya grandis | reverse complement strand
CTTAACACTCAAGTGTCATTTTTAGATGATTACACTTACGTTATTTGGCATACAACTTTACCATAACTTATAGCAATAACTCATGTGTCATCCAAGTTTGTGGCACCTAAGATTATTTTGTATGATGGTAAGGGTGACCTATGTCACCATATATAAGATTTCCATATAGCATATTTGGACTATGTGTCTAATGATTGGCTCATTACTATGTTTTTCCCTTGAAGTTTGAAGGAGTATTCACTATAATGGTTTTATGATATTCTTTATCTATCTATCACAACATTTAATCCATTGTCAGATTTGTTTTTAGCACTCTTTTCAATCAATATCAATGATAAGGTTTCCTATGCTCAAGTGGCAAAACTCAAACAAAAGTCCAATAAGAAAGGAGCTAAATATGTTTTGAAATTAAAAACTATATTAGTAAAGATGATTATCCCCATGGTAGATAAAGAACTCCAAGACATATTCAAGAAGAGTTTTTTACTGACATTACATGAAGCTATCTTATTAATAATTTTTCATCATTCATAGATCTGATCATATAGTTAAGGAATGATAAGTCAAGCTTATCTCCATGGGATAACTAAATTACACAAATGGATTAGATTCAAACACTAAGATTTTCAATAAACCCCATACAAGGTAAAGCCCAATGACAAAAATAATGATTAGAAAATGATTACATACATACATACATACATACATATATGCATACATACATACATATATATATATATATATATATATATATATATATGTATGTATGTATGTATGTATGTATATATATCATGCTTGTGCATGGATTGAAATAGGTCAAAGATGACCCTAAGTGATTTATGAATTGAAAAGATATGAGGTGGATCTTAAAAGAGGGAAAAGGAAAATAGCATCCAAATAAGATAATACCATTATAGCATTATTTTCCATGTATGGTGCTAGTGTCCAATGGTGGAGCTTAAGTCACTAGGTGTGTGGATTCATAAGGAAGGGTTTGGCACTGATTTTGAGATGTCTAGGCATGTGTGTGGCCTACACAAAATCTATATATGTGTTTAAATAGAACCTAAGATATGTTTAGGACTAAGCTAGGAATGGGTGGTCTCAAGTAAAACTCTTAACACTCAAGTGTCATTTTTAGATGATTATACTTATGTTATTTGGCATACAACTTTGGCACAACATATAGCACCAACTCATGTGTCATCCAAGTTTGTGGCACCTAAGATTATTTTGTATGATGGTAAGGGTGACCTATATCACCATATATAATATTTCCATATAGCATATTTGGACTATGTGTCTAATGATTGGCTCATTACTATGTTTTTCCATTGAAGTTTAAAGGAGTATTCACTATAATGGTTTTATGATATTCTTAATCTATATATCACAACATTCAATCCATTGTCAAATTTGTTTTTAGCACACTTTTCAATAAATATCAATGATAAGTTTTCCTATGCTCAAGTGGAGAAACTCAAACAAGAGTCCAATAAGACAAGAGCTAAATATGTTTTGAAATTAAAACTATATTAGAAAATATGATTATCCCCATGGTAGATAGAGAACTCCAAGACATATTCAATAAGATTTTTTTACCGACATTACATGAAGCTATCCTATTAAGAATTTTTCATCATTCATAGATGTTTATCATATAGTTAAGGAATGATTAGTCAAGCTTATCTCCATGGGAAAACTAAATTACACAAATTGATTAGATTAAACTACTAAGATTTCCAATAAACCCCATATAAGGTAAAGCCCAATGACAATAAGAATGATTAATAAATTATTACACACACACACACACACACACACACACACACACACACACACACACACACACACACAATGCTTGTGCATGGATTGAAATAGGTCTAAGATGACCCTAAGTGATTTATGAATTGAAAAGATATAAGGTGGATCTTAAAACAGGGAAAAGGAAAATAGCATCCAAATAAGATAATAACATTATTGCATTATTTTCCATGTATGGTGCTAGTGTCCAATGGTGGAGCTTAAGTCACTAGGGGTGTGGATTCATAAGGAAGGGTTTGGGACTGATTTTGAGATGTCTAGGCATGTGTGTGGCCTGAAAAAAATCTATATATGTGTTTAAATAGAAACTAAGATATGTTTAGGACTAAGCTAGGAATGGGTGGTCTCAAGTACAACTCTTAACACTCAAGTGTCATTTTTAGATGATTACACTTATGTTATTTGGCATATAACTTTGGCACAAAATATAGCAGTAAATCATGTGTCATCCAAGTTTGTGGCACCTAAGATTATTTTGTATGATGGTAAAGGTGACCTATATCACCATATATAAGATTTCCATATAGCATATTTGGACTATGTGTCTAATGATTGGCTCATTACTATGTTTTTCCCTTGAAGTTTGAAGGAGTATTCACTATAATGGTTTTATGATATTCTTAATCTATCTATCACAACATTGAATCCATTGTTATATTTTTTAGCACACTTTTCCATCAATATCAATGATAAGGTTTCCTATGCTCAAGTGGAAAAACTCAAACAAAAGTCTGATAAGATAGTAGCTAAATATGTTTTGAATTTAAAAACTATATTACTAAAGATTATTATCCCCATGGTAGATAGAGAACTCCAAGATATATTCAAGAAGAGTTTTTTATCGACATTACATGAAGCTATCCTATTAAGAATTTTTCATCATTCAAAGATCTTTATCATATAGTTAAGGAGTGATAAGTCAAGCTTATCTCCATGGGAAAACTAAATTACATAAATGGATTAGATTCAACTACTAAGATTTTCAATAAACCCCATACAAGGTAAAGCCCAATGATAATAAGAATGATTAAAAAATGATAGTTAATGCAACTTCAAAGCTATCTCTTCAAAGGATAAATTTCATTACTCTTCCTTAATAAACAACATGGGTTCTACAAGAACTCTTGGAATGCAATGTCATTTATCTCCCTCTCATCAAAGAGGTTGATATAACTATGTCTCTTCAAAATAACTATGCTTACAATGCATTATGTGAATATGACTAAGCATCAGGCCATGCTATAAATAGATTCATTAGCTTACAACATAATATTCAATATTTTATAGAAGATAATATCATTGATCTTAGAATTCTTATAGAGTCACCTAGACCACAAAAAATGGAAGCAAAGGCATTGAAAATATTATCAAATTTGTTTCCAAAACATATAGATAATGAGATTGTAAGAACCTAATGTGTTTACTATATTTATCAGGCACATCCACTACCAGCATCCTACTATGCTCAAACTATGGACACACCCCCTCTAAATAATATCATTGGGGTGTATCATACTATATGGCTATCTAGACCTCTCATCACTTTATCAGAGTAAGAGATAGTTGACAATGGCATAGATTTATACGCACTATTTGTATGTGATTACATTGATCATCATCCTATTTAGAGTGTAATGGTTGAAAATAGGTCAAGTTTTAACACGTGTACTATCACACTTCAATAACACTTGGATTATTTAGAGCAGGTAATTTCTCAGCTAGATACAGTTATTCATAGTTTTAATGGACATGTTTAAAGATCAATTAGGAAGATAATAATAAAATTATAATTTGGGCCCACGTATGTGGCCACCAAATTCATAGTGATACCTAGTCCTAACACATTTGACATGTTATTGGGTAGGCCTTGGATACAACTCTAAGCCATTCAATCCACCATACAAAGACATATTAAATATCTACATGTTAATAAAGTGGTTAAAATTGAGGGACTTCCATATGAGTATCCTTTACCTATTCCACAACCACTTATATAGTAGAAACCAATTCCCATTTAGTAAATAGAGCCTATTAGTAAACATACACTATTAGTTGAGCCACTAGTGCAGGTGAGGTCTACTCTTATAATAGTACCATGTATGAATAATCTCCCACAAATACCTGTATTAGAGAGACCCCTATGTTAGATACATGTTATAGATTATATAAAACCTCTATCCACCACCACATAGATCAGTGTTATAACATAAATCACCCACTCTAGTTATAGTTTCTTCTACTAGATAGGTCCCTAATAACCTTAAAATTCAAATCCAATTCACTCAAATTCATAGATTAATAGCCCTATATTTCATAGGCTAGTTCAATAAGCTTATCAGATTCATAGCCCTAATCCATAGGTAGTTTCAACTATAGATAATTTAGTGTATTTGATTCTTAGATCTCAAATACCTCATCACACATGACACATAATCACTATCCCTCTATTTGATACAAGACATGTTGAATGTGAGTCTCTCATGAGACTTGTTAGTTAGTAGTATCTCTCTCCTTACCTTGCTCCTTCTATATATTTTTTTTCGTTATTACTTTTACATAGCTTATATATTCATAAAACATAAAAACATTTAAATATTACTTTAAAATACAAAATTTAGATTATTTGTATATCCATGTCTACATTCTTTATACTTTCTAGGTACTACATATGCTAGTTATATTAGTATAGTAAATTTTTATCAACATACATGCTTCACTTATTCTTGTTGAGTGTTCATATATCCTTATAGGACTTAGGTCCATTACATAAATCTAGAGTTGCTACATCTACCCACTAGAGGCACATACATAGATACACAAATACAGCATTGATACATTCATTCATTGGGTGCATCCTATTGTTTAAGCTAGATTTTTTACTTTTATGACTAAGAAGAAATAAAGAGATTAAAGTTGTGGAAAAGGGTAAAATAGATATGGTAGAAAAACCTAGTATAAATGTGCACATGAATCAAACAAAGTGGATAACTCTTTTTTGGCTAGGGGAAGATGACCTTCATAAGAAAGCACTCAAAGCAAGCTTGTTTATTAGACAAGGAGGAAGGGTGGATTGCCTAACTGGTGCTAGATCCAAGAAAGTGTAGGCTATCTATGGAAGCTATTAATCCACTCTCTAATACAAGTTAATACTAAAAGTAGATGAATGAAAGTGAGCATATATAAAATTAAACAAGATGAATACTTTGATAATGTAAGCTAAATGTATAATAAACTAACCAAAGAGATGTTAATTTACTAAATGTAAGTTCTATTTTGTTTTGGTCTACTCTAGTCTAGCCTAGTATAGAAAATGGGAAAATAGGGTCTGGTCAATGGTTAGTTAAATGGTAAAAATATGAGGGTCTTGGGTCAGAGGGCTAACCATTGGCTATTATGGGTAACTATCACTAGTTAGGGGTAACCATTGGTGGTTACCTAATGGGGATAGAAACACTTACAATGTACATAGGGAGATATTTTTAGATCTAGTATTATTGATAGTACAAGTCTATTTAAGATTTGGTAATAATAAGATGAGAAGGTAAAGGGTCCAAAGTAACTGAAATGAGATTGTAAAGGTATAAGGAGGAGGATCTTGATATAGATATTCAAGAAGATGGAAAGGAAATAGAAATGAAAGCAATCAAATGCTTACCTAATCCTAAAAATATTTTGGTAGCATAACGGTGTTTGAAGGAAAGTTAGAAGAAATTCACCATAGGTTTAGGTTGGTGATTGCTAGAGAAACTTGCATGAAGAATCTTTAAATTCTTAGAAGACTTGAATATTTTTATGAATATAGCCTAAATGTAGAATTTGGATATGTCTTTGTGGATCCATTCCTCCTCTTTTTCACTTCATTTTATAAGCAAAAATTGATGGAGTAATAAGATAAGATTGTAAGATTATGAGGTGTTTGTGATGTGTTAGAAGATGAATCAGGTGAAAACTATTAAATTTATGCCTAGTTACCTTGGGAATAGCTAGTGATGTGTTACTAGTTTGGGGACCTAACCATCGATGGTTACCTTAACCATCAACAGTTGAGCTACCAAGCATAAGTGCATTAAAAAGTTGGTAAAATGGGTAAAAATGGTAGATAAAGGGTGTTAGTTAGAAAAAAGTGAGTTGAGTTGGCTAAATTTAGCTAACCTAGACTCAAGGTGGGTCAGGTCACTTTAGTTGATTAGGTTAGATAAAATAGGTCATTTTGATGTTTAAGTATAAAAGAGATGATCTAGGCACTTTGACAACTAAAACTGAGTTTGTGGTTTTCTAGTGTCTACATTTTGCCCCCTTTTTTATGTGGCTTGTATCTACAAGATATAAAACAAAAATAGATCATGTAATTGAAAGTTGGTTGAAGGTTAGTTTTACACAAGTATGGAAAGATTTCCCCCTTAAACTAGGAGAGGATGAGGAAAAATTGAATCAGGTTAGGGTTTAATGAATAGTTTATGGTTAGTCACAAAGGTGAGTGACAAGAAGATGGTTCAAAGCTTAGTATTTTTAATGCAAGAAAGTGCACAAGATGTGACAAATATGCGATGGCCAAGATTATGTAAGGACTAAGGATGAAAATTTTGGTAAAAATACACTCAATGCTAAGAAGACAAGTGACTAATGGACCATGTGATCATATTATGATGGCTTCGTATACTTGCTAGCCTTATAAAAAAATGGATTGATGTCCATGGTGGTATCCAAATTTATAAGTGATCTCATGTGTGGGCATATAAAATAGGAAGTGATCTTATAGATGAATCTAATGTTTTGGTCATTCACTAAGTGCAAAATGTTCAAATGTTCAACATGGCAAGGTCATTTAGTGCGGTTAAAAATACCACAACAAGGTTGTTGTAAAAAGATGTGAAAGGTTTGGGTTAGAATGGTCCACATTTGAGGTGGACATGGTGTAATGGTTTAAGGATAATGTTTAATGGTTAATGGTTGAAAAGAAAGGGATGGCCAAGCTGAATCTAGATGCACTAGGTAAGTGAATGTTGCCTATATAGTTCTATAGACATAGGATCTAATATAAACTTTAGGCCATATGTAGTTATAGATCTAATTGGATGATTGTTAAAAGGAGGAAGGAATAAGGAGAAAAGTAATCTCTAAAAATCTTGGGGAAGGAAAATTCCCAAATAGGTTGAGGTGGTTTTCAAATGAGTTTCCCCAATTTGACATACCACATGGTCTGGGTTTTGTTGAAGGTAGTGTTGGTTATAATCAAAGAAAGTGGGTCAATAAAGGTTGGTGAGAAATACTCTCCAATAAATAAGTGATGGAGAGTAATATTCAAGATAGAGGCCTTGTTTGGTTTAGGGGTGAGTTATGAAAAGGTGAAAAGGTTATGAAAGGGAGAATTAGGAGACACATGCTTCCAATAGTTAACAATAGAAGGGAAAGAAAAAGAAAGATGATGAATTTTATTTGGTAAATACCAAAAAAAATCACCAAATTTAAGTGGGTCTTAGTGAATTTTATCCTTTTGAATGCTTCACATAAGCATACTTTGGTTGATAAAATTAGGTCTTGATCATGTTGTGTCCAGTAAGCTCAAAATCCCTTGATTAAGAGAGAATGGAAGAAGGGGAATAGGTGGTAAGTGAATGGTAGATGGGTGAATAGGTAAGCTAATCTTATGTGGGTAGGCTTACCCCTTCTATAGGTGACCTAAGAACCAAATTTAGACAATTCCATGTCTTATGCTTAATGTAGATTGATCAACATAGGAAGCCTACTAGAGGGAAAGTTGATTGCAACGTTCGTGGGATGTTTATTTTGTTTTTGAAAAGGGTCTATTTTACCTTTGATTTTTTTCTTTTGAGAAGTTTTTGAAGTTGATCAATGTGGGAAGCTTCAAGGAATTTATTTCAATATATATATTAGACTTATCAATCCTTTAATGGAGTGGTATAAGTTTCTAATTTATTGTAGTCATCCTTCAAGGGAGCAGTCTATCTTTTAAGAAATATTCAATAAATGGGGTAGCTATCCTTCAAGGGAGCATTCTACAAAATTCTAAAATTTTTGCAAACCAAATGATATTTTGGTATCCCAAATAGTTTGTATTCTAGTTTTAGACATAGACAAGTCTAATAAGTCTTAAATGTGTACCATAATGAGGGAAAACTTTTATCACAAGAAGGTATTGGAGGGTGGAAAGGAATGGGTTTTGAGAGACAAAATACCATAGTATTTCATCTCATAAAAGATAAAAATTATCCATGAGAACCATGATATGGGTAGAGCTAAGGTACCCATATTTAGGATTAGGTAATAATTATGATAGATAATCAAATTGTTCTATTCTCATTGAGTTATCCTCAAAATTGGAGGAAAAATGGAGTGTGAGGGTAGAAAATCTCATAAATAAAGGGATGAGCTTAAGTTAGACAAGAAGGTGAGTTCGATCCTTATTTGAAAAGTAGAAAGGATGTAGATGCAAATCATTAAGAGGCTCAAGTTCTAGTTTGCCTTTGATAGAGGAAAAATGATAAGCTCCTAATTTATACTTATGGGTAATGATGTAGGGTCTAAGCTAATTAAAGGCAAACTTGCCTCTTTTTCTTTTCTCTATGTTAGTGATATGTTGGTTTTATTTTAGGATGAGATTTGATTTTGAATTCTTTCTCTCTCAAATTTTTTTTATAGGCATGCATAATGTGCTCTTGGTAAACATGAAGGTGGACAAGGGTTGTGTGGTGATGTTCATCAAGTATCTCTAGTTGGGTTAAATGTTCTTAATGATAATCACTTTCAAAAATAATTTCTTGCAATGATATGCAAAGAGAGTGAATTTTTACTTTTAGAGGCAATACTTCCTCTACTCTGAAGATAAGGGAGAAAGGGGTAACACCTATAGAGGTTCAAATGTTGGTGTGATAGGCCCATAAATCTAAGGGGATATGCAAGTTCCAATCCTAACCTAAAGTTTTGATGACCTTGGTTATCATTTTGTTTATAATTTTTTTGGAAGCCTCAGCTTGTCCATTTTCTTATGGATGATAAGGTGAAGAAAGCTAAGTTTGATTCCAATGGCATCACAAAGACCTTGAACTTGCTTGTTTTTGAAATATTTTCCATTATCAGTGATGATCTTATGGGGAGCATTAAAATGATAGATGATATAGTGTTTGATTAAGTCAACAATATTTTTTATCTTTGGTGGAAATAAGAGGAATAGCCTATACCCACTTAGTGAAGTATTCGGTAACAGTGATGATAGAGTGGTGACGTTGTGAAGAATGATGGTTGATTTCTCTAATGAGGTCCAATCCCCATTATGAGAAAGGACAAATGTCTTTGGATGTTTGAATACCATGTGCAAGTACATAATGTAAATTAGCATGTTTTTGACATTTAACACACTTCTTTACATAGTCATAGTAGTCTTGATTAAGGGTGGGCCAATAGTAGCCAAGGTGAAGGATATGTTTAGTGACAGATAGGCCACCAAAATATCTACCAAAAATTCTATCATGAATTTCTTTAATATCATGAGGGGCCTCATGACCTTAAATAAAATAGAGAAGAAAGCCATCAAAACCATGTTTGTAGAGTATTTCTCCTAATATGGTATAAAAAGAAGTGGTTTGGAAGAAGGCTCATCATGAATTATTAGAGAGGTTAGGAGGAAATACACCAATATTGAGGTAGTTAAAGGTTTATTCATACCAATTGTCTAAGGTAGACTCTCCCACATTTCAAATGGTAGCAAGGTCAGAGTGGATATATGAGGGTGTGATGAAATGGTGAATGGTGATAAAGAATTTGGAAGTGGTAGGTTGAGTTGAGATTTAGGAAGAAAGGGAATCCATTGTATCCACAAACTTGTTAGTAGATCATGGAATAGATTGGATAGAGTAATGGTTAAATGACACCAAGATTACATCAACTAATTTTTTATACTTTTGTAGGACATCATTTTTACATTTATAGTAACCATTAACTTGGTTGATGATAATGGTTTTGACTCTCAAGGCTAAGGTAGTTTGGAGACCTATCACTAGTGCTTTGTACTCAACCATGTTGTTAGTACACTCATAGTCAAGTTTGAAATAAAGAGGAATGGTTTCTCCATCTAAGGGAATGAGAATAACTCCATAACCCCCACCATGTTGGCATTTTGATCTATCAAATAATAGGGTCATTTGATAGGTGATGTCTTCCTAAAATAGAGTTACAATAGACTCATATAGAAATGTAAGAGGAAGGTGTTGATGGTCTGGTAAAGGATCTTTGGCCAATTAGTCTAAAATGACTTAACCCTTGCTTGACTTCTGATAGAGGAACTCAAGGTTGAATTTAGTGAGGAGTATGAACCACTTAGCCATACACTAGTTTTGGTATGGTTTAGATTGCATATACTTGAAGGGGTTAGTGTTGGTGATGATATAGGTTTTATGATTGAGGAGGTAATGATAAATTTTTGTAGCTACCAAGATAAGGGAAAGGTAAATCTTATCAATATGGGTGTACTAAGTTTCATACTCTATAAGTGTTTGACTGATATAGTAGATAGCTTATTCCTTATTTTGTTCATCCTGATGCGTAAGAATTTTCACTAGGGAATGGTTAGTGGTGGATATATAGAGGTATAAGGGCTGATCCTCTTTAGGAGGGGTGAGAACTAGTAGATAAATAAGGTATTATTTGAGTGAATCAAAGGCCTACTAATAGTCTTTAGTCCACTTAAAAGAAGTATCTTTCTTGAGTAGATGGTGAAAAGGTTGACATCTATCATATAATTTAGAGATGAAACAATGGATGGATAGGAGTTTTACTTGTAGGATACAAAGTTATTTAAGGTGTTTTGGAGGTGGAATATCAAGGATGGCATAGACTTTGGTAGGGTATACTTTGATTCCTCAGAGAGAGATGATTAATCCAAGGATTTTTCCAAATAAGACCCCAAAAATACATTTATTAGGATTTAGTCTAACATGAAAATGGATGAGGCATTCGAAGATGATGGTGAGAATATATAAATGGTCCTTATGATCCTTATATTTCCCAAGGAAATCATCCACATAGTCCTCAACAATATTTTGAAAGAGGTCATGGAAGATGTAGGTCATGGCATTTTGGTAAGTGGGTCTTTCATTCTTCAAACTAAAGGGAATGACCCTATACCAAAAGGTTCCCTATGGGGTGATGAAAGAGGTTTTATGTTGATCCTTGAGGGAAATCAAGATTTAATTATATCCTAAGAAACTATCCATAAGAGATAGCATTTCATGGCCAATAGTAAGGTCAACAAGTTGGTCAATTCTAGGCAAAGGAAAGTCATCCTTTGGATAAGAAAGGTTAAGGTCATGTAAGTAAAGGTAGAGGAAAAGTCCTCCTATGATTTTCATGATAGGGAAAACATTAGAAACCCATTGAGGATAGTCTATGGGTTGGATGAAGTCTATGGATAAGAGACACTGTAGCTCCTCTTTTACAAGAAGTGAAATGCAAGGATACATCTTGAAAAGATATTGGTGTATGGTTTTGGAATCAAGATAGGTGACAATGTTATGGAGGGAATTAGAGGGGTCAATTCTTGACATGTCCTTATAAGACCAGGCAAATTCAATGCTAAAATTATGAAGGAAGGAAGCAAAATCTTGTTGTTCCCCTAAATTTAAAGATTAATCAATTTTAACTATGTGGGGACTATCTGAGTACCCAAGTTGACATTGATGGTAGATTCATTCAACATGGTCTGCTTCTCAGGAGGAACAAATTTATGGATAGAAGAATTTTCTTTACCAAGGTAGGTGGGAATGGAATCATCATCCTATTATCAAATGATATGTATGGTATTAAAATCATGTTTGATCATGTTGGAATGGATGAGAGGAAGGGTTTTATTTTGGCCTTCCTTTTGATAGATCAAGGGGCCCAAATTAATATTGTTAATCAAAAATAAGTTAGGAATAATGACCTTAAAGTCCTCAGACTTGGAATGGGAATGGGTTTCCATGAATCAGGGGGCTCTTTTGGGGGTTCAAACAGAAGGCTAAAGTAATCCTAAGGCTTTTAAGTTTTGATCGTGGGTAGCTCATGCGGTGCCTAATTGTAAATGCTAAGACCAAATCCTTTCCAGGCATACTTATGAAGATATAGTTTGGAAAATGCTCATTTTTCAAGGTACAAGAAGTCTATGGTAAATATTTTGGTTGAAGATATAATGGTGGGATCAAAAAGTGGATGATCAAGTCCCACATAGATGAATTTGGTTTTATAGTTAGGGAGCTCAAAAGGAATGATAGTGCCAATGTTAGGGTCATAGATAGGTTTATGGTTGAGGCTCCCATACTCTTGAGGAGTGAGGAAAGTATATAAATCTAAAACATTGTATTCTCCTAATGAGGGATGTTAGAATGTGGGTTACAAGGGGTCCTCTATGGGAATTTGAGATGAAGGTATGAATGAACTCATTGAAGCTTCATCATGGGTGGTGGTAGAAGTGTTTTTAGTGGGTGGTGAAGTAGATGAGGTAAGAATGAGGACATCACTTGGATGATAGGTCATATTGCATGAAGTGAAGTAACTTGGGTTAGATTTGATTATAATGACTTGGCATGTATTCTCAAATTTGACACATTGGTATAAGGTAGAAGGGACAAAACTCATGGCATGAATCCAAGGGCATCCAAGTAAAACATTGTATTGAAGCTCACCCTTTACAACATATAAGAGTTTAGGAATGATGTGAGGTCCTAGATGAATGTGAAGGATGACCATGCCTAAAGTAGTGGTCATGGTGTCATTGAAAGAGTGAAAGACCACTATAGTTTTAGATATGATGTTCTTGGGTAATTATAGTTGGTCATAAGCATGTAAGGAGATAATGTTAATACTATCTTCTCCATTAATCATCTCCCTTTTAATGTAAGTTTGGTTGATGAATACAATGATAAATAAGGGTAGATAAGGATCCTTAGGATGAACAGATAGAATCTCAAAATCTTGAAATATGATGAGGTTAGAATGGTGAAGAGTGCTAACAAAGGTGGTTAGAAGTTGAGGATCATATGGTTGAATCTAAATGGATTGGAGGGTCTCAATGAGTGCTTGGTGATGATGGGGTGAGGTGTTAATGAGTTCAAAAATAATCATCTTTACTTGGGTTTGGTGAATTTGCTTAATCACTATGCATTGCAAGTATTTAGATGGGTTGGAGGAAGGGACACCCAAAATGGATATATTGGGTTTTTGTGATGGTGTAGGTAAAGGTGAGGGTATGTGAGGTTGGTTGGTAGGTTGAGAGTTGGAAGGGCACATCCAAGGGATGGATACTTTAGCTTTCTCCTTACCTTGTTATTGGGCCCTAGATTGTGTAACCATATGGATAATATGGGTAAGAGAAGGCATTAGACTAGATGTTTATTCTAATTTCTCCTCACTTTTAGATGAGAGTCTAGGAGAGGGTATGATTTGGAAGGGTTGAGTGTATGTTGAGTTGGTAATGGATAAGAGGTGGTTTATCTAACAATAGATCATCCTCATCCATCAACTTATGGATAAGGGTTTGAATAGATTTATAGTTTTTTGTATCATGTCTAGGTGTTCTATGATAGGCACATATTAATTGGTCATTAAACAAGACATTATAGGACATGATTGGTCAAATTTATTAGAAGGGTCAAATGGTTTGATTGGTGGTAAGTAGATATAAGAATTTTTTAACAACCTTTGCAAGATGGCTAAACAGGATTCAACCAAAGGTGTTGAGGGTGCCAAGGTTTTGGTTTTAGGAGGTAGAGTGGGTGTCCCTTTTAGAGGAGGTCTCAACATGGATTTCTAAGATTATTGAATAGTTTTGGTGAATATTTTAGGTTGGGTTTTTATATTTGGGTTTATCTTTGTGAAGTATTTAGAAGTTGATGGTGTTTTCTTGGTAATAGGTGGGAGAGTAATGAGGGAAAGTTTATCTAAAAATGAGAATGATGAGGTTGATGATTTGGTAGAAAATGTAGGTGAGGAAAAGGGTGAAGGATGCTGAGATAAAGAATATGGAATAGGGAGAGTTGAGGGATAAGGTCCCAAAATATAAGGAAAGGTGGAAGGAGGTGGTATGAGTCTAGCTCAAGGTGGAGATTTGATTGGTTTAATCCTTTTGATGGATTTGGTGGGTGTTTGTTTTAGTAGTTTAGAAGTGGTCAAGTCCAAATTCAAAGGTGTATGAACCATATTTGGAGTATGAAGTATCCCTAGGTTTTTTATGGGTTTGGTTTTGGATATGATGGCTTTACTTTGAGGGGTAGATAATGATTTAGGAATTTTGAGTGGAGGAAGGTTGGAAGGTTATTCTAGATTCATGGAAGGAGAAGGGTTGGTTGGAGGTATGATGGGTTTATAGGTTGAACAAAGTGTGGTTAAAGGTTTGAGTTTGTTTTGATAAGGTAGACCCAGATGATGCCAAAAAATAGCTCTATCTAGGTTGGGTTGAGGTTTTGAACCAATCTAGAAAAAGGTTTGTAGATGGGCTTAGTTTCTTGATCCTTAGTTTCAAAGACTAATCATTTAAGTGGAGGTGATGTAATGTCCTTAGGAGAGGGTTGTTAAGTTTAGGAGGATGATTCTACCATGGAAGGTGTAGGCGAAGAGGTTTCCTCTTTTAGAGTGGTTTTAAAATAGAGGTTAGGTTATTCAATGATAGATGTGATGGGTTTAAGTGAGGGGATGGATAGGGTTTCTTCCTTTGGTTGAACATTCAAAGGAATGGTAGGTAATTTATCCTCCATGGGTGAATAAATAGGTGAAGAGGTGGTTGAAGAAATGATTTCCTTCTTCAGTCTCTCTAAAGGAGGTGTAGACAAGTCTATGGTTTTCTTGAGTGAGGAGGAGGGTAAGGTGGCTTCCTTAGTTTGGATGTCCAAATGAAGGGTTAGAAATTTGGCTAATTTAATGAGTGGAATGGATGAAATGGAGGGTGAGGTAATGGTGTCCTTGAAAAAAATTTCATCAATGATTGTATTGACCATATTGACCTCATGTGTGTGAGAGATTCAGGTTAGTTTTCATTATAGTTGGTAGAGGGTGTATGGTTGGGAAATTGTTTATGAAAAATATAAATGGATTGATTAGGGGGTGCATTAGGATTGTCAAATATGATTTCTACCTTGTCAATGATATTACATCTACTAACATCATGTCCAATAACGTGATGGTATGCACATGAATCATTGTCTTTGTACTAACTAGGTGTGAGGTGAGTAGTGTCAAATTGTTGAGGAGGTTTTATGGGTAGAAGTTGAATGATGTTTGCTTTGAGGAGTTTCTCCAAAATTGAATTGTAAAATTATCGAATAATAGTGTATTGTTTTGGAGGTCCATGGGTTTGATTTGGGTTGGGTTGTTTGAAATATTAATTAGAATTGGTTGACGGTTGGAGGCAGAGTGGTTTTGAGAACAACTGAGTTGGTGGATGCCTTAGATTTAGAAGGGGTATATTAATTTGTGGGTTTTGATGATGTGGAAGGATCATTATATTTAAAGGTGTAATTCTTGTTCTAAAGTTTTAATTTTCCTTCCTCTATAGATTGTATTTCTATTTTTCATGCCATGGTAAAGGCCTCATGAAAAGTTTAGAAATTTTGAACTTTGAGAATGGTTGAAATGTGTTTTTCACAACCTCATGAAAAGATCTCAATCAATTTAGATTATGGTAAAGATAAATAAATTTGGTTGATAAGACCTCTCCATCTAGTAATGAAATCAGTAAATAATTCATCATCAAATTGATTAATAGAATAAACGTCAGTTATGGAAACCTTTTTAGATATGTTTACCAAAAAGTGATCTAAAAAGACTTGGGTGAGTTGGGTGAAAGGAAAAATGGAGTGCTTGGTGAGAGAACTATACCAATCAAGATCAGGTCTTATCAAATACATGAGGAAAGTTCAAAGGAGGGCATCATCATGTGTGATTAAATAACATGAATGGAAAAATGCCTTCAAATGTTATTGTGAGTCCTCCTTGAAATTTGGAAAATATAGGAAATTCACATTGAGGAGGATATGATCAGATTGGGATGGATGGGTGGATAGGTTCATTGCATATTTGGTCATAAGAGATAAGGTTATGGGTTCCTGAGATGGATGACTTGAGATTGGTCATTTTGTCAATTAACATCTTGACCAAGTCAGTTTGATTTTGGGGATATGGAATATTTTAGGATAGTTTGGGTTGAGGTATGGTAGATAAAACATATTGATAAGGAAGTTTTAAAGATGTTGTATTTTGGTAAGTGGTTGTAAAAGGTTGGGATGGTGCCCCATAAGGATTTATGGGTACATAAGATTGAGTGGAAGGGGCTATATGACATTATGGAGTAGGCACATATTGATAAGAGGTTATGGGAAATTGTTGAGAGGTTATTTTAGTTGTAAGTATGGATGTATGAGTGGGTTGGCATTGAGTTTGAGTAGTAACTCATGTCTTGATGGGTGGAAGAGTTTGAGGTATAGAAAGTACCAAGTTTTGGAGATGGGTATAAGTTGGTTGGGTGGTGATGGTGGAAGTAATGGTGGAAATAGGGGTATAATTTACCCCTAAGGTGGGTGTGGGATAAGTAACAATAAATTTGGTTACCTCTATAGTAGATGTGTGGGTTGTTGTAGGGGGTGTTTGTCTATGGGTCAGAATATTGGATTGGATTAGGGTGGTGGTATAAAATGGGTTATGGGTAGAAGATTAAGCTTGGGTAACCAAGGGTTAGATAGAAGTAACACCCACCATAAGCTCTTGAGGCATGCCTAAATGAGGATCCATGGGAGGAACCAAATAAATTGGGGTATGATGAGCTAAAGTGTTAAGATAGTGTTGAAGGTTAATGGGGTTATTGTCAAGGAAAGTGGTGAAATTGGAATCACCCTCAACAACAATCCAAGTCATGGTAGGTGGGGGAGAATGATGAGGAGAACCTTAAACCTATAAATTATACCCCATAGATGATGAACAAGAAGAGGTAGGGGATGTTTGATGGGTTTGATTCCTCAGTTATTGCCTAGTAAAAATTGTGTGAGGAATTGGAAAATAGTAATTAACCTTTCACCTCAAATAATGAACAAGAAAAGAAAATTTAAAGGGAAACAAGGCACAAACTAAAAGCATAATTAACCCTAGGATTCATTTTAAATAACTTTTGGCTTATGCCTTAGAGAGTGTGAAATAATTTTAGATTGTGGATGAGGTACTAAAATATTAAGCTAAGGATGGTTCTAGGTTTGTTATGATGCTAAAAAATAATCTATACTAGACCAAATATGTGGCCTAGTATTAAGGGATTGCTCCCCACACTTCATGTACCCAAAGCTAATCTAGGCCACTTAGCCAATAGATACCATTTGTATAGAGTTTATAATCCACCATAGAATTGAGTGGGTCATCCCCATGGTGATTAAATCCAAGTAGGATCACCAGAAAGGGTAAGGTGATCTAACGGGTGATGAAGTCCCAATGGTCCTTGTCTCAAGTATGTTATGATGTTTGTTTTTGTTCAAGTGATTTGGTTGTGTAACATATGTGTGCTATAATTAATTCATGATACTTTAATTAACTAGGTGAGCTAAATCAAGCAAGCAAACCATGAATGCAGAAATTCATTTTATACCTAAAAGGAAATTTTCAAATTTCATTCAATGAGCATACAATAAAGAAGAAAGGGAACTAGGCCCCACAATAAGAAGAAAGAGAAATAGGGTCCCACCAAGAATGACAAAATGTTTAATCTAGAATTTTACTTTTATGACTAAGAAGAAATAAAGAGATAAAAAGTTATGGAAAAGGGTAAACTAGACATGGTAGAAAAACTTGGTAGAAATGCACGTGTGAATCAAAAGAAGTGGATAACTCTTATTTAACTAGGGTAAGATGACATGTATAATAAATCACTCAAATAAAGCTTATTTTTTAGATAGATAGGTAGGGTGGATTGCCTATCTAGTGCTAGATCCAAGAAAGCATGAGCTATCTATGGAGGTTGTCAATCCACTCTTTGATACAAGTTAATGTTAAAAGTAGATTAATGAAAGTGAGGATACATAAAAATAAAAAATATGAATACTTTGATAATGTAATATAAAGGTCTAATAAAATAACAAAAGAGATGTGAATTTACTAAATGAATTTTTTATTATGCTCTAGTCAAGCCTAGTACAAAAAATGGGAAAATAGGGTCTAGTCAATGGTTAGTTAAATGGTAGAAAGGTGAGGGTCTTGGGTTAGAAGGATAACCATCGATTGTCATGGGTAACCATCTCTATTTAGGGTTAAACATATCTAGTTATGGGTAACCATCATTGGTTATGGGTAACTATTACTGATTAGGGGTAACCATCGACGGTTACCTAAGGGGACTAGGAACACTTATAATGTACATGAGAAGAGATTCATATATATAGTAAAAATAATGGTATAGGTATATTTGAGATATGTTAATGATAGGATGAGAAGGTAGAGGGTCCGAAGAAACCAAAATGAGATGGGAAGGGTGTAAGGAGGAGGATCCTAATACAGATATTCAAGTAGATGGAAAGGAAATAGAAATGAAAATAATCAAATGCTTACCTAATCTTGAAGAGATTTTAGTAGCATAACAGTGCTTGAAGGAAATATAGAAGAAATTCTCTAGAGGTTCAGGTTGGTGGCTATTAGAGAAAACTACATGAATAATCTTTGAATTCCTAAAACACTTGAATATCTGTATGAAGATAGCCTAAATGTAGAATTTGGATGTCTTTGTCTATCCATTTCTCCTCTTTCTCACTTCCTTTTATAAGAAAAAGGTGATGGATTAAGAAGATAAGATTGTAATATTACAAGGTATTCATGATGTATTAAGACATGGATTAGGCAAAAACTATTAAATTTGTGTTTGGTTACCTTAGGAATAGCTAATGATGTGTTATTAGATCAGGGACCTAACTATCGACAGTTAGGGTAACCATCTACGGTTACCTTAACCATTGACGGTAAAGGTACCAAGCATAAGTGTGTTAAAAAGTGGGTGAAAGGGGTGAAAATGTTGGATAAAGGGTGTTATCTATAAAAAAGTGAGTTGAGTTGGCTAAATTTAGCTAACCTAAACTCAAGGTGGGTTGGGGCAAGTTAGATGAATGGGTTAGATAAAAATAAGTCATTTTGATGTTTAAGTGTAAAAGAGATTTTCCATGCACTTTGATGACTAGAACTGAGTGTGCAATTTTATAGTGTCTACACCTATACATATCTTCCACTTTACCAGGTTATATCATTCAATACTACTCAGATGTTTTTTAATACTACTACTATAGACTCAGTTTATTTACATATTTTCTCTTATGTATATTTGCACCACATGTTTATGAACACTTTCATTTTTATATTTCCTATTTTAGACTTGATTGTATCTCCTTACTTCTACATCTATTAAAGGGTATTTAAATATACCATTTTTATATGAATATATGCCAATTCCTTTCATTGTGTGTATGCTTTGAACATGTGCCCATACCCTTGTGTGTTCCTTCTTGATTGTGTATGCATACATTTTAATATGTCCTTCTATGTGGATATAATCCAACCTTGATTTTTTTTTGTATATGTGGACTTTTAAATGTGTCCTATGTATGAATTTATTATATTTAGTGACATGTGCTCATGTCCCCTATATTATGTCCCCTTGGCCTACCATACATGCCCCATGTGTGTTACATGTATGATTTCATGGATACATCATGGCCATGACACTTGTCTCTTTCTTTTTACACGTACACCAAATTTTTGATGCCAAGATTTCCCTCATGCATCTCCCCTTCCTCATTGGGTTCCTTATTGAAAATTATGCCCCATCCCCCTTGGTAATTTACTTTGATTATTACTCAAATTATGTAGTTCATCCACATGATTAAATTGTTATATCTATCTTAACAACCTTTGTGAATGTTAGATCTAATATACATTATACATTACCAAATTATGCTTAGATTATCTTAAATTATGATGTCATGTATATACATTATATTAGTTTATTATGTAGATATCTTATATTTTCATCCTAACATACATAATGTAGAGTTTCTATTTTGAGGATAATTATCACATAGGTAGAAATCCTCTCAAAAGAGGGGAAGTTTACATGGGTTTGTCATAGACATCAGGTTATTTGAGTTCACTCAAAGTATAATTTTTAGCACACAAACACATAATCAGGCAAACACACATAAAAATAGTTACACACATATCAATTTTAGTCAACAAAGAAAAAAAACATAAGGAAATTATAATTAAAATTAAGACACTATCACCCCAATAATACTATCCATAGTACAATGCTATTATACAGTAGCCCAAAAATAAGGAAATTTAAATTTGATAGAATGACACAGTAGTTACAACCTAGATTTGTATAGTTTAAATCACAAGCTATCAAATTTGATTAGTTTATGCTTACTTTTGCATAGAATCATACCAATTTTACTCAGATTGGGGTACCATGCATGACATGTTCACTTCCATTTAAATTTTAGATACATATACATATATTTATACAACTCATTATATAGTCCATATGCGCAAATATTATAATTGAGGGCATGTGCACGACACATTGTTTCCACATGAGTAGTTTCACACCGACTTATATCAAATGGAATGGCAAACTTCATGTCATTCTCTACATGGTATAATTCAAACACCATTTACATAGGTATCACATAATATTGATGCCTTATTCTATCTACACTAGTTGGCATTTTCACATAGTTACTAAGCTACATTCCAATTACCTAAGTGGCCCCTTGGCCATTTTTCATTTTAAAGTTTCAAAATGACCTCAGGGCCATCATACATAGTTTTAGTTTCACACAATTTTTAGTTATATTTCTTTGTTTCAATTACATATGAATCTACTATACATCGGTAGGAAATGATGGAGTCATATCCTACTTGAGTTATTAATCCACCTACATATGAGGGTTAAACAAATTATGATCCATCGAGTGGGGGTGGGAAATGATGAATTCAAAACTAGATTAAGTTATTGAGCCACCCATACATGGGGATTGAGTAATCCATCAACTCATTTCAAGATATTCACCATTTGATAAATATATACATGCACACACACAAGATGTCACCAAGTTTTTAAATTGGGTCATATACCCAATGAGGTGTATTCATTCCTTTCCTCTCCCTTTTATCTCTTTACTCAATTTTTTCTTTGTTTTCTATATCTTTCAAGTAAGGATTGATTATTCCATGTTTCATTTGTAATATATGTAATAGATCATGCTTCACACATTCAGATCTATATTCATGGGCTTCATCTCATAGGTAAGTCTAGGTATGCTTATTTTTCATTTATCCTAGTCATTTTACTTTGTTGCATTTCTAGAATAAAAGGGAGACAAATGTAGTCATATAAATTATCATTTTAGTTAAATGAGTGTCACTTAATACCACCCATCCCTAGCTTATAACTAGACCTATATTAGGGCCTATTTAGACACTTATCCAACTTTCTTTTATGCCTTTACACATCCCTAGACATCTCAAAATAAGTCTCAGACCCTTCCCGAGGGATCTAGTCCCTTAGTCCCTTAAGTTCTACCACCTGTACACTAACATTATAATTTCAACACTATCACCACATACTAGTGTCCCACTTTCATTGCTAATGTCCCTTGACTAATTTCAACTCCAAAAGATATGTTTTAAATTACATATACTCATCTACAGTCATCTAAAGCTTAGAAAACATAGATTTCTAGTCACAAGCCTCATTCAAATAACTCAAGTCAAAATTTATACTAGCATTCACTTACACTTACACCAATAACTTAGGCATGAGAGCTACATCGAGCTTGATCCCTCCTCAGAAGTATTGGTATGTAGGCAAATATCTACACAATGGGGTGTTAATGATGTCTAGCCTATCTAGCTAACATCACACTTTTGATATGTGTGACACTCAAATACCCTAATAGCATAGATGTTTAAGGTTTGATCCCAAATCAATCAGAAAAAGTTCACAAATAGTATATCAGACTCATCCACATAGGTATAAGTAGGTTAGACTCAACAAGAGGTGCACCTAAAAGATCATATAGTTCTTGCATAGAGGACATTTGTGCTAAAATTAGGATGTTATCACCCTAGCACTACTATCCAAGGTACAACACTATTTGCCAAGAGAGTTTATAATACCTAGAGCCTATTTATGACACTCAAATCTATTTAAACACTAGTTTTTAGCCTCTAGATCATCTATCTTGGTCAGTTTATAGCTAAGTACTTATTTGTGTCATTCATTGATATTTTTATAAATATCATATTAAGTCATTTTTTTCACAATCCAGTGGTTGTATTAATTACATATTTATACCCTTATTTACTATACTCAAAATATTTTAACAACCTATTCATTAAACTCCATAAACCCTCAAAAGTTAAATATGAATAGTCACTCACTCTATAGATACATTATTACATATTCATAAAAACTTGGGTGCATATGAATAGTCATATGAACATAGTTTACAAGACTGTGAAATATATATTTCCAAATACACATATATATATATGAGATAAAAGTTATCAAATTTATCATGTATATGCATTACATTCTATATAGATTGGTACACATTCAGGGTTCATGATATTGATTCATGCATATATACACACTTTCATATTCATGAGGCATGATACTTTTTCATTCACATAGACAACAACACATTTTATGATTAAATGTAAAATGGTTGTCATTCCACTTCACATTTATCAAATGTGTGATCATGATGGGGGCATGAACATTTTTCATTCTATTTCAATCATGTGTTTTATTTTACATTGATAAAACTTGAGTTAACTTAAATGTGATTATGCAATCAAACATGTGTTCATGATGAGGGAATGAACATTTTTCATTCCTTTTCGATCATGCATTTTTATTTTACATGGTGTGAACTAGAGAAAAACTCTACAATTGAATACATAATCCATCTATAATGGTTAATTTAGTTTCTTTTATATAACCCATCATGTGGTTACCTATTTTACTAATTAGTTATATGTGTTATTAAATTATTTACTTATCCCCACAATTATGAGGGTTGGAATATGTTGTCTTCTTGACCTAAGTGCCTACATAGTTACACAAATTTTGGAAATGGTCACCCAAATCTTCATCTATTTTATCAAGTAAGCACAAGTTATCCAATGCTTTAAAAGAGAAGCACCATCTCTAAAGATTTGAAAGGGAAACATTACTTTCACCAACACACAAGTATATTCCTTCCTTGCTCTTTAAATGTTTAAAAATTCAATTAGATATTAAAATTTTAAATCTATGGACATTGACTACACATATTGGTTTCAAGAGTTTCTATCGAGTGCCTTAAATAATTGGAGATTTATATCAAATACACATATTTTTGTACACACTCAACTACCTTTTTTTTTACTCTATTTATTCCATTAGTAGGATAAAAGGGGGAATTTGTAGATAATAAAATAAGCTATTCAGTAGTTGAAAATGACAAGATTGAAAAACATTTATCATGCATGACTTGAGCACATAAACATGGTCCTTATCCACCATTCTCTCACACTTACATGTTATATTATGAGTTTGACCCTTATATTTTTCTATTACACACCTAATGTGACCTCACTGAATTTTGCATGGACATATTTAGACCTTCAATTTATTCCACCTAAACATAATTCAATTTTATCAATTTTGGTTAGTATCATGAGTTGATATTGACATAATTTGGTCATTACCAATACTCTCCTAGCAATAATTTTTTTTTACAAATCAAACCTCTATTATATGGGCCATCTACTTAGTGTGTTAGTGTCATGATAAATTACCCAATCATACTCATATATAAACAAATCAAGGTCTCACTTGATAAGGTACTAAGAACTTATCAAGTACACAATTATACACTATTGCACATTGATAAAATCTGCCCTAGTATTCCCAAATTATCAATCTATCACTAGGACAAGTCACAAGACAAGTCTAAACATACCAAATCCAATTCTAATTAAGATTTTTCAAGTACCAAATCCAAATAATTAGTTTCATACATATAACAAAATATCATAATTATATAATCACAATAGGTGAGATACCTTTATGTGGATTGATTTCCCTCCTTACAGTATTGAATATGTATGAAATAATTAATCATTAAATGAATGTTATTAGGTTTATCTCATCATTATGGTGTAATATCCTAGTTTTTGCATTTTTATATACATCACAAGCACACATAAGGTTTCAAGAAAAAATTTGGTTGATTTATAGAATTGCATACATCATTAGGGTTCAACATTGCACATACAAAACTTTTAGAGATAGGTGAAGGTGACTATATAGTCATAGTCACTCATTTACACATAGGTTAGTATAAATGATCATAGGTCAATATTGACATTAGATACTAACCTATATCAATGGAATTGACCTTGCATAGATATAAATAAATTTATTTAACTATATGAATCATAGGGTTACTTTGATCTAATTTTCACTTCCAAAATATAGTCATAGTCAGATAGTCAACCATAAATTTTAATTACTCATCCCTTTCATATACTTACTATATTTATCATATACCACTTATCAAATAATTGTAATCACTTTTATTATTTTACATTCAGATGTATTATTAGATGTCATATCTTAACATTTTAATTATTCTACTAGTGTCTATCCTATTAGAGTTTCAAAAACAAAATTAGGGTAAAACACATGCCTAGATCTTGGTTTTTTATGTTTAGAATATTTTTTTTTTTAATATTTTATTTTTAATCTAATTTTTATTAATGTTAACCAATCACCCCATTTTTTAATTTTTTTATCATTAACATGTCCCTTAGTTGTGACCATAGAATAACTAGATAGCATTGTTTGTGTACTAGTTGGATAAATGATTTCCAATTTTGTTATTTTTCTAAATATGTTATCTCTCTTTAAATATTAATAGTCTTACCTTGGCCCTTATATTTATATAATCATGATTTTTATCAAATTTTTCACCCATTGACCTTATATATGATCCTCAAAATATGGAATTATATGGATCTAAATAAAGGCTAAAGGGGAATGTAATAAAACATGACCTAAGATCAATAGTTATGGGTATTCTAATAGATGTAATGTATACCTCAAATGAATTATCCTTTTTCAAGTGTTTAATATCATATCCAAGATATTTAATAAGTGTCATGTTACATACATTGATTTTTAAATAGTTATAAACCACGTTACTATTTCATTTATTGTCATGTAGGTGAAGGTTGATAATCAAAGGATATATAAGCAAAGGATATTTTATAGTTTCCTCTTTAGATGCCACACTTGTAACATTAGTATTCTTAGGTAAATATTGATTTTAAAATTAAATTATATATATATATATATATATATATATATATATCTCTTAGTAAAATATTCTTGATGTATTTGCCTTTGAATTTATTTGTTGGGTACCTTTTTCCTAGGCAGACATTCACTTTTAACTAATTTTGTTTTTGTCAACACTTCTTTATGTAACTCTTGTTTGAAAGATGAAACATAAATTAAATTAGTTTTCTAAAATTTAAGATGTGTTCTTGAATTAAGTGGTGAATTTTTATATGTATCCAATGTAATATCATTACTATCGCTAATAACTTGCATTTAATTTTTTAAAGCTTGACACTAATGTATATGATGTCCAATAATTATATGATAATTGCAATACTAGTTATATCTCCTTAGTGTATATAAGATAGGTAATATGATCAAATAATTTTGAATCAAATTCCTAACATTTTCACTTGGATGCTTATTAGGCTTATGCAAACTTATTAATTCTTTAGTTTTATATTTTTGTTGCTTCTTAACCCATACTTGAGATGTAACTTATTAAAGCACATGGGATTTGATTGGAGAACCACATATGTAATTTAAATTGTTTTTTTAGTCTAAAATATGTGAAATATTATATTCAAGTGATGTGACCTTTATATATAAATTTTGAATTTGGTTTTTTAACACCTATATGGATTGGATCATAGTAATTAATTGATGTGTAAGAGTAATGAGACTCTAAGTAGGGTCATTTAATGATTGATTAATGAAATGATGACTAAACTAGGCATACTATTGATCATATTTTAGAACTACTTATCCTTAGGATTCATTGTAATTCTTGAGATTATGATATCATTAAACTTTTTATCCATTATAATCCTTGGAAAAATACTAGGATAAGGATGGTAGCTATCAACACCTTGAAGAGGCATAAAAGGATCATGTAATATCCAAATAAATAACCAAGCACATAAATAAAACCATGAATAATTATATGAAACAAAAATATTTACTTTTTAGGTATCAATATATAAATTAAACCCAATTTTTTTATAAAAATAAATATACCTTTTTCCCTCGAGACTATTTTTTAAAATAGTATACACCTAATTTTAAAAATTGCATACATAATTTTAGGGGAAAACTTATGTTTTTGATCCAAACAATAGGACTAAAAAATGTATAATAGTTTTTTAAAAATTTTAGTTATTTTAAATCATATATGAGTTGAATATGTGTGTGGATAATCTATAGGCCCAATAGAGGAATCCCTAATAGGAGAATAATCATGAAACCCCAAGATAAAAGAGATAAATTTAAAATATGTGTATAAGATAAGGGGAAATCATAAATTGGGTATTGAAACCTTATTAGGAAATTTTAAAACTATAAGAAAGTATAACAAAACCCTAAGGTAACATAGAGTTTGCTATGGAGAGATGAATAACAAATAAATATAGGGTTTTAAGGATTCAAACCATAAGATAAAAATACCACTTATTGTCACCAAATTTTTCACCCTAAAGGATTTTTTTAAATCCTTCTCCATATTTGGGAAACATTGGAATACTTATAGGTATGTGGGTTTACCAATAGTATAAGTAGACCTCTAGATTCAAGGGCTAGCTCCCTGAATTTGCCTTGAAGTGTTTATCACCTAAACTAATAGATTGCTTATGGGAGAAGGGATAGAAGTATACATGAAATAAATTTACTCTAATAGGGTGATACATGATGAATATATCTACTATGATATCATAATTATTTCACTAATAGCAAGACTTAAAAACTAGCTTTGAAGTCCTAATATGTTCTAACATTAGTATTTCAATATAGAGGTGATATGCATGAGACAATTCAAGGTAAGTAGACCAAATATAATATTTATAAATATAAAGACACATACACACTTTAATTGAGACTAACACACTATATACACTCTATATTACTTGTTAGAATGAGAACACTTTGTACTAGACATGAAAGGATAAGGAGAAGCAAGGATAAAATCACTAGACCTCACCATTCATCACTTTGTACACTTAGACCAGATGTTTGTGAACTCAAAATTAGATTGTTTATATTATTAAAATTTAAATTAAAACATCAAACCAATATTTATTTTCCATAAAAAATGTGGAATTATGAGACACCAACCAAAAATGGCTAGTACTTATAGAATTTGAGAGAGGAGAGAAGAGAATGAAGTCCAAGAGTCACAAAAATAGATGTCAAGCTGAGAGAAGGAGTTAAATTTATAGGATAGTGAAGTATGAGATATAAAAAGTAAGGTATACTTGGACAAATGTCCCTCCAGGGCATGAAACTCTTCAATTTTGTCATAAGACTCTTTAACTTGCTTAAAAATTTCCTTCATCATTTTCAATTCCTTGAACACTCCAAAAAAAACTAAGGACTGATGATATCATTAAAATATGAGGGAGGGGTTATAGATAAGATATAAAATTCATTATATGTGTCCCTAATTAACAATATTCTTCTAACCAAGTGTTTTCACTACTTGGCATAATAATCACTCTTTTTTAGACCTATCTTCACACTTGGCACTAATATTATTATTAGTTTCTCAAACAAATATATACATTGGAGGGTATGACACTTTTAAAGTGTCATAAAGTATCTAGATATATTAGGTATAACTTAAAAGGCCTCCCAATTAGAGTTATCACCTTCTCACATGGTGATCACTCTTTGTTCACTATGCTAGTTTGGACTGGTTGAGATGAAGGTGTTAGAAGAGATTCTTGTGAGATCTCCTAAAGTAATAAATTAATATGAGGAGTTTTATTAGGTCTCACTATTCCTCTCAAAGTTATTTTCATCTTTTTAAACCCTTTTATACCTACAAAACACACAAAAATATCAAAAAAATTAGTTTTTTACCCTATCCATACAAATAGGGTACAACTCAATCTTATGGGAAAGATATCTAGGGAGTCTTATGAAATTCAAAGTCACTTTACTATTAAAACTATAAATTTTATATGCATTTACTTCTTTATCTTTCCCATCTGGTCATTAGCAAGGGTTTTAGGTAGTTTTTACCGTTAAGGATTATTCATAAAATATTGACATTGAAACCCTAAACAAATTCCACTAAATCCTTGGTTTTGACCCTATTACATTGTTAGAACCTTTCTTTACCCTAATTATTTATTTTGGAAGTATCATGAAATGGTTTTGATACTGTGAAGTCCATTTTAAACATGTCAAAAATCAACTTTCTTTACTATCTCTTCAATATATAGCTTTCTCTTGACTAGACAAGGTTGACAGGCTATGATTGTAGTCTATGTTACTTACTCCAAAATAGCATACCTATAGGTGAACATTTGCACATTATACCTTATGTTATTTTTATTAAATCTTATTTAAGTCATAGATAACATATTATAATCACTTATATATATTCACACCATAACCATGCTAGGCCATCCTCTTAAACTATCATGTTTTAGTTCATTATCTTTCTATATTCCAACTGTACATGTGTATTTTGAGAGTCAAAATGACACTTGTAAAATGTTATGCATAGTCCATTCCATGTTTATGACTTATTTAAATACTATGGTCTTAATTAATGAGTTAAATATACTCATATCATTATTATAACTAGACCAATGCACTCATTGTTAGTTTTAACATGTCACCCTTCTTCGAAACCTATAGGTGCACTTTTTTGAGTAAAAAGGGGTCATGTAGGTTGTCATGTAGGTCAAAAACCTTGTACTCAAACCATTATCAATGTTTTATTTGAGCAACTAGTAAATATTCATACAAAATAAACCATTTTTATGCAAACCATATCTCCATTATGTCTTATATCACTGTGAAGTCATTTGAGACTCAAACTACTATAGATAATACTTAAAACCTATAGTTAATAATTGTAACAATGGAGACTTCCTTTTCATCAATAATTTGGATCAAACACCCACTTTATTTAGTCAAGGCATATCTCTTATGTGAGGTATACATGATAGGATCATTAAAACTTATATAGACTCCATGTCACTTCATCATATGGTATCACAAAAGTGTATAGGGCTCTGTTTTGGAGTTTTTAAGGTAATATATCCCTAAAACTCATTTCTTCAATCATGAACTTGGATCAAGTTTGATTTCCATTATATAACCTCAAAAATTATTGTTATAGCATTATTCAACTTTTCAAACTCTACTGATGTCTCTAACATATACAAATAATTACTCATATCTCTATGGAGACCTGTAATTGAACACATGATGGCAGACAAGGTAGTGAATAGAGATATAGGTATTATGCATAGTGTATGAGTATAAAATCAGTTATAAACCTTATACCAATCCTAAAATGGATCTTTTAAATCTTGAAATTCTTAAAACAAGATCAAATATCCTCATTCCAATGTGGTTATCTCCTCTAGGGTAGTTGTAGGTGCATATCAATGGTGTACAACTATGTGTGTAGTTTGCATTGATTGTCATAGTTCCTCATATGCCATTTGAAAGTTTGCATTGATTTTCATAGTCCCTCATGTTCCATTTGAAATCTTGGATTTAATTTTCATATTAAATAGTGTACCCAACATCTTGAGACTCTTTATTTACTCTCCATGACTTCTCTCAAAACCTTTATACACCATGATTGTAGATGGATACTTACAACAAACCTGATTGTGTGAAACATGATTGTCTTCTTGTTTAATGCATGAACTTGAGGAACTAAGCTTTTAACGAAGGTGATTTATATAACTTTTTATCAACATGAATCATAAATATATCTTTATTTGAAACCACTGTAGGAAATAAAAACCTCTATAGTTGATGAACATATATGTAACTTCACGAGTATACTCAACTTATAACCTGAGAAGTTTGAGTTCATCAAATAACCTTAAAACATGAAAAAAAATATGTAAACCATGAAATAAAAAATTCTAAATATTATTGAATTATTTTAAATAAGTTTTTTGTATGGACAATCTCATACAAGGAGAAAACCTATAGGGTATGGGGATTAGTATGCAGAATGAGATAATAAAATTATAAAGGATGGTTCATAAATCATATGTAGCCAATATTTAAACTCCTATCATGAATGTAAATTATAAAAAATTTAATATCCACCACCAATATTATTTGACCTATAACCTCTAATATTGGTCGTACCATCAGAAGACCTATTGACTAGTTTTACATGTCTAGCGGAGAAATAGTGACGAAGAATGATTTTGGTCTATTTTTTATACTTAAAAATATTATTAAGAATTTTAATGGATTTATTTAATCTTAAGTATCATTAAATTATATTTCCACATGTGCCACACCCTTCTATAGGCCGTACAACTTCCAAAACTCCCTTTCTTTCAACTATTTTTCTTGATTTTAGTTAGGAACCTACAAGTTTTGAGTTAAAATTGATAATAATGACTATTTTATGAAATTTTTTACATTTTAAAATATATAGGAACTTTTCCACCTAATAAAACCATACCACCTTCATTAATGACTCTAAAAGTGACCCCTAAGTGACATGAAATGACTTAGGACTAGATTGGACTATGAAGAAGATTAATAGCTCTTAAAATAGCATAAAAATGACCATGAAACATAATATTACATCTAAATAGACCCCTATACAATTTTTTTATTATAGGTGTTTGACCTATTTTGATTTTTGGTCAAAATTGTCAATATTCTTGATGATTTCCTAGGGGTGGTATGCTTGTTATGCCAAGACTAGTAGCCTAATCCTATCCATTGAGACATGGGGTTGCCTTGCATAGATTTGAAACTTAAATTTCACTTTAAATAACACTTAAAAAAATAAAGACACAAAATAAGACACACCAAATTAAATAAACATGTGTTCAATTAGAACACTTATGGGACACACACAGAACTAATGCAAAGACACACCTAACCTAGTATTTATAAGAACTCACTTTTAAGGTGAAAAAAACATACCATTATTTAACTAGGGTCAAATATGTTTCCTATTTAATCTTTATCACTCCATGAAGGCAACCTACTATGTGAAGTATTCTTATCATCAACCACTTGAATATGTAAATGGTTAAGAAGCTTACCCTCCTTATGTCTTCTCATACCTACAAGTGGACTACTTTGGAATTTCATGAATTATCTCTCTTACCTTCAAAATAACTTATTTGGAGCTTCAAATTGATTTATATTTGTCATATATGATCTAAATTCCTCAAAATATATAATAGGAGTGATGACATCTACCTCAATCCTTCCATCCTTTTGGGCATGATGTACTTGATTTATATGATCATCAGGTCCCTCTTCAGCATGCTCCAATACCTTTGAATGTATCTTTACCTCAGATATAACTCTTGATTATTCCTTGAACATAAATACTTCTACCTTGACTTCATTAGGCTTCTCTATGATTGTATACTCTTGGATAATAGTATAACATACACCTTCGTACTTGATAGAACACTCAACGACTTTGTTATTAGTTTCATATAACAAACTTAACATAAGATATGAAAATATTTAGAGGACAAGTAGTATTACTTAACTGATCAAATTATTGACATATGGCATTGAAACTTTTCCATATGTCATCTTCCTCCTCCTAATGGATATCATCATCAAGGGAAGCTTCATCAATTGTAGGTAGAAAGGCATCTTCATTATCACTATGGTGATCTATTAGGATCTTCAATATATCATCATCATATACATGAATCAAGTAGTTACTCTAAATATCTTTTGAGAAATAATGTTTAACACTTACCTCAACTTTCTCAAATGTTTCTTCATGGATGATATAGGTGCCCATGTCAATTTGTTCAAAGTATGAATATAGATCATTTCATAAACATCTACACCATAGACATCTAGAAAAAATTCAGATATACCTTAAATATTTGAAGATGCCCCATCATCTAACATAGACTCTTCTTTCTCATTGATCACATAATTTAAGTTAGATCTTGCCTTTATATAAGGCTCAATGTGGAATCTTACTAGTGGTTGAGTCCTCATGGTCACCTTGGTTCCATATCTTCTCCTAAAGGATAGGAAGGACCAATTAGTTGAGAGGTAGCCTCATATCTTAGTTTTAAAATCTCTTGAAATTTAGATTATAAAATGAGAAGGAAAGTCTATAACAATAATGTCTTGAAGGATGGGAAAATTAAGAAATTCATGTAGGCAAAACTTCAACCCATTGATCAATCCTATTGTCATAGTAGGTTTACTATCTAATTTAATCACTCCTTTTCTATATGGTTCATAATTTATGCCCAATTTATCAATTAAAACTATGGGAATCATTAATGTAGAGGCTTCACTATCAACTATGTAGTTATGAACTAGTTTTTCACCCACAATGAGAGTGAGGTAGAAAGGTGGAGGCTTTTTAGATTTGGTAGATGGTTCCATAATTTTGTTAAGGTCATTGGTAAGATCTAAATGACTATGAATTTATATTAAAGATGGATTACTACTATGGATAGTGGACAGTTACTTTTGTAAGAGCTCTTTTTGGCCAGACATATGAAGGACATCCCAAAGGGAAATGGATGCCTTAGAATTAATCAATGAATCCACTATGTTTATGGTATAAGTAATTACTTTATCTTGATTCGTTGGAGGCAAGGAAGTGATTTTAAATTTATTAATTGAGGCACCTTGAATATACCTTACCACATTTTATTTTGGAGGAGGTGTAGGAACATTTGGGACTACCATGCTTGCAGTCATGCCTTGCTACCTTGGAGGAGTATTAAATGAACTTGTAGGCACATTATTATCACCTCCTAAATCTTTCCTCTTTTTTTTATATTGTATAAAATATAATTTACATTATTAATTACAAAAGTGTATTCAACTAATAATTTAGTGAAGCTTTTTCCTTGAGGTTGCCAACCTCCACTTGCTTGTATTAGGACCTCATCTTCTATTGATAGGAGAGGAGTGACTCCTCCTTGAGAAACTATATATTTATATACATATTAATTTTATTCCATGAATTTTACTTATTTCCACTCTTCCCCTTGCACCAAGTTTTTATGCACTAGTACCATGTCTCTTGTGTTGGAGTTAGAATAGTGATTGTATGCATTGGCAAGCCTGTTGAAATTAGGCTACCCATGAACTCTCCCTCTCCCATATTTTTGAATATATTTATCATGATACTGATATGTATTTTTATAATAACCTATTTTTATTATTTATTTCCTAAGCTAAGATTTTAAGGCTTGGAATATTTCCCTCCAATCAACATCATCTTCTACCTTCTTAGGAGTAGACTTTGACTTAGCATTTGCATTAGGAACTGGGGCAATGTTTGGAGTAGAAATAGGAACATTAGGAAATAAAGTCATAAACACTTTAATAGGTAAATTTTTATATTGAATTACTCCATTCTTATATCTAATGGCATGTTCATATGCTTTAAGAAGAGAGAAACCACCCATGGATTGTAGCATGATGGCAATATCAATACCAATGGCTCTCAAGTATACAGGGAAGACAAAGCTAGTAGGTTATTTCATGGAAAGAGGAAACCTATGCCAAGTCTTTTTTAACCTCTCATTAAATTCATACATTATTTACTTGGGGGATATTTGGATCACATTGAGATTGTGTATGAGTGAAGTGTGGTCACTTTCATCTTCAAACCTTGAAGTTAACAACACTCTAAAGTCATCCCATGTTGTGATGTAACCACAGGGAAAATTCCTATACCAATCAAGGTATTTCCCTCTAAGGGACATTTCAAGGAGCCTAATGGAAATATTTACCTTAGTGACATTATGAAAATTTAAAAAATTGGAGATATACCTAATGTGTTCACTAGGTGTAACATGACCTTCACCATTAAATATATGCACACTCTTTGTATCATTAGGGGGAATATATTTATAAGCATCAAGATGGAATGGATTTTCAATATTAAAGGCTGGGAAGGAATGATACCTATACATTTTTTATTCAAGTTCTTCCTCACTCTCTTTATCCTTTCAGCTAGTAAAGTCCTCTTGCTCTTCAAGGGGAAAAATTGGCTAAGGGTGTTGAACTTCAAGAGGAAGTTTAGGTTGAAGAGGTGGATTGATGAAATTTAAAACTCTAATATAACATGACCTAATAAGTAACATGAACTATGAGATAAAATATATGACAAAACAATGGTCTACAAATGTTTTTTACCTTGAATGGAGTTTCCAAATGCTAAGTAGTACACCAATATGCAGTTGATATTATCAAGACCAACATTCATCTTGATAGGTTGTCTTTAGGACAATGTGTCCCATAAAGAATGATAAAAATATTGTCACCAAATGTTTCACCCTAGAGGATGTTTTTCAATCCTTATCCATATTTGGGAAACATTTGAATACTTATAGGTATGTGGGTTTACCTATAGTAGAAGTAGACCTCTAGGTTTAAGGGTTAGCTCCCTAAATTTACCTTGAAATGCTATACTACCTAATTGATTATGGGAAAAGGGATATTAAAATTTATGAAATAAATATAATTTAAGGGGGTGATACACCATGAATATATCCACTATGATATCATACTTATTTCACTAAGAACAAGACCTACAAACTAGCTTCAAAGTCCTAAGATGTTCTAACATTAGTATTTCAATATAGAGGTGATATGCATGTGAAAACTTAGGGTAAGTATACCATAGATCATATTTATGAATATAAGAACACTTTCACACTTTAATGGAGCTTAAAACACTAGTTACACTTTATATGACTTGTTCTAGTGAGAACTCCTTGTACTATACATGAAAAGATAAGGAGAAGCAAGGATAGAATCACTAAACCTCACCATTCATCACTTTGTAAACTTAAAAAATATGTTTCTGAAATAAAAACCATATTTATTTTATTATTAAAATTAAAATTACAACATAAAATAAATACATGTTTTCCATACCATATGTGGAATTATGATACAAGAGCCAAAAATGGATAGTACTTATAGAATTTGAGAGAAGAGAGAAAAGAATGAATTTTGAGAGTCAAAAAAACACATTTCAAGCTGAGAGAAAGATTTAAACTTGTATAATAATGAATTATTAGATATACCATGTAAGGTATACTTGGACAAATTTCCCTCCAAGGCATGAAACTCTTCAATTCTAGCATAGGACTCTTTAACTTGCTCCTTAAAACTGCCTTCATCATTTGTACTTCCTTAAACTCTCCACAATATAATATGGAAAAATGAGATAATTTAAATAAAAGGGATGGGTTATAAAAATTATATAACATGCATTGGATGTGTCCCTAATCATAAAAACTCTTTTGGTGAAGTGTTCTCACTGCCTACAATCACAATCAATCTTTTTTAGACCTATCTTCACATTTGAAACTAAGATACTCATTAGTTTCTCAAAATAATCCATATAGGGTAGGGTATGACACTTTTAAAGGGTCCTCAATTATCTATATCCAATATGAATACCTTAAAAGGCCTCTCAATTATATTTATCACATTTTCACTTGGTGATCGCTCTTTGTTCACTATGCCAGTTTGGATTGGTTGAGATGAAGGTGTTAGTAGAGATACTTGTGAGCTATCATAAATAAATAAATAAATAAATATTAAGATTTATATTAGGTATAATTATTCCTCTAAAATTTTGTTTCATATTTTAAAACCCTTTTGTACATACACAACACAAATATGTCAATAAAATCAAATTTTCATCCTATTTATACAAATAAGGTACAACTCAATCTAATGGGAAGGAGCCCTAGGGAGTATTATACAAGTACAAGTCCCTTTCATAATCAAACTATCCCTTTTAGATGAATTTCATTCATCTTTCCCTTTGGGTCATTAGTAAGGGTTTTATAGGGTTTTAGGTAGTTTTCACCCTTAAGGATTGTTCATAAAAGTTTGAAATTTTAACCCTAAAAAAATTTCGATGAATCCTTATTTTGAACCATATTAAACTAATATTATATCATTAGGTTCAAATTATAATCCTCCTTATACGTGTGATCTTCTAAACTTCCCTTCTCGAACTCTCCTTCACATTCGGCATACCATGTCATGTTTCTAAGCCAAGAAATGGCTCATTCATGGCTTTCTCTACAAATAAAAGGCTCAAAAACACCTTTTATCTCCCCATTTACATGTTATAATTATTTTTAATGTCCACATATCATTATAAATGGTGTTATATCCCCATTAATAAGTAGGCCTAGTTTAGGTCTAGTAGGAGTTAACTACATAACTATGGGTTTAGGTCACTCTATTTGGTCTATTAGTGATGTGAGGATTTATTAATGTTTATCCATGTTCCATATATATATATATATATATATATATATATATATATATATATATATATATATATATATATAAACCTTATTCAATGTTTCATGGCCTCTAGCTCACCTTCTCTTCATTAACTTGTTAAACCTATAGGGTTTAGCTCTTTTGGAGTGCCCTCTGTCTGAGATAGAACATAGGTCACTTTACCTATTTCCATAGATAATTTGAATTTATGATAAAATTCATTAAGTGGTGGATACCCTCCCAAAAAAATTTCAAGGTTATTTAAAACACCTATCACCCCCAAACACCATAAAACCCAAGATAAATTCCTCATGCAATGTGTGCAAGGTTTATATGTTGACTATAGGTTGCATTATTAAAACCTTTCTTTGCCTTATTTATTTATTTTATAATTATTATGAAATGTTATAATACTATGGATTCCCTTTAAAACATGTCAACACTCAACTTTCTTTGCTAACTCTTCAAGATATAGCTTTTTCTTGACTAGACAAGGTTGATAGGCTGTGATTGTATTCTATGTTACTTGCTCCAAAATAACATACATGTAGGTAAAAATTTGCTTATTAAACCTTGTGTTATTGTTCCACCATCTTATTTAAGTAATCAATTCCATACTAAAATCACTTAGGTTTATTCACACCACATCCATGTTAGGCCATCCTTTTAAACCATCATCTTTTAGTTCATTTTCATGCTATAGTCAAAATATAGATGTGTATTTTGAGAGTCAAAAGGACACCTATATGATGTTATAGATAGTCCATTACATATTTATGCATTATTTAAATCCTATGTTCTTATTTAATTAGTGAAATATACTCATATCAGTCTTAGAACTAGACCAATGTATTCACTATCAGTTCTAACATGTCACCCTTCTTTAAAACCTGTAGGTTCACTTTTTGAAGTAAAAAGGGGTCCTATAAGTTATCATGTAGGTCAAAAACCTTATAATCCAACCCTTCTCAATTTTTTATTTGAGCCATTAGTCCATATTCATACAAAATAAACCATTTGTATTTAGACCATATCTCCATCATGTCTTATATCATTATGAAGTCATTTAAGACTCAAACTACTATAGACAACACTAAAAACCTGTAATGAAGAATTACAACAATAGAGGCTTCCTTTTCATCACTAATTTGGATAAAAAACCCACTTTATTTGGTTAATTCATCTCCCCTATATGATGGATACATGATATGATCATTCAAAATTATATATAATCCATGTCACTTCATCATATACTATCACCAAAAGTGTATATGGCTCTATTTTGGAGTTTTTAAGGTAATGGATCCCAAAAAATCATTTCTTCATTCATAAACCTAGCTCAAGTTTGCTTGTCATTATATAACATCAAAAATTATTTATATATCATTATTAAACTCCTCAAACTCTATGAAGTTCTCCAACATATCCAAACACTAGCATTCTAACTACTCAGTCATCTATGGAGACTTGTAGGTGAGCACACAATGGAAAATAGGGTATTGAATAGAGATAAATGTATTATGCATAGTGTATGAACATTTAATCAATTATATATCTTATATAAATCCTAAAATTTATCTTTTCAACTTTAAAATTCTTCAAACAAGATCAAATATACTCATTCTAACATGGTTATCTCCTGTAGGGCACCTGTAGGTACATATCAATGGTGTAAGACTATGTGTGTAGTTTACATTGACTATCATAGTCCCTTATATGTCATTTGAGATATATGTTTGACTTTTAATATTCAATATTATACCCAACTTCTTGATACTCTTCATTTACTCTCTATGACTGTTCTTAAAACCTTCACACACCATGACTTTAAATGGATACTTACAAGAAACCTGACTATGTGAAACATGACTATCATCTTGGTCAATGCATGAAATTGAGGAAATAATATTAGAATTAATTTAATTTACATTAATTTTTAACAACATGAATCATTAGTATATCTCTTTGAAACCATTATAGGAAATGACAACCTCTGTATTGTATGAACATGTCTGCAACTTCACTAGTATACTCAACCTAAAATTTGAGAAGTTTGATCTCATCAAATAACCTTCAAACATGCAAAAAAATATGTAATACATTAAATAATTAATTCCATATCCTCTAAAATCAATTTCAATAAGTTGTTTGTACGGACAAGCTCATACAAGGAGAAAACCTACATGGTGTGGGATTAGTATGTAGAATGAGATAGTCAACTTCTAAAGGATGGTTCATAAATCATAGGTAGTCAATCTTTAAACTCCTATCATGAATTTTAATTATACCATGCTTAATATCAACCAACAAGATCATACTATTCATACCATCAGAAGACATGTTAGCCAATTTTGTATGTCTAGTGGAGTGATGGAGAAGTAGAATAGTTTTGGTCTATTTTTTATACTTTAAAAGTTGATAAATAATTGAAATGGAGTTAGGGAAGTTGAAGGGTCACTGTATGATATTTCCACACATGACACACTCCTCCATAGGTTGTATAACTTCTAAAACTCCCTTTATTTCTAGTGTTTTCTTGATTTCAATTAGGAACCTACAAGTTTTTAGTTTGAATTGATAATACTAATTTTTTGACATATTGGATGGTAAAATATAGTTATGAACACTTTTCCACCTAATAAGACCATACCACCTTCATTAATGACTCTAAAAGTGACCCCTAAGTGACATGAAATAACTTAAGGACTAGATTGGACTATGACCAATATTAATAGATCATTAAATAACATCAAAATGACCATGACACACCCTATTACATCTAAATAGACCCCTGTACAAGTTTTGTACTATAGGGGGTTAACCTATTTTGACTTGTTGTCAAAATATTCAACACCACCTATGATGGGAAATCATAAATTAGATATAAAATATAAATTTAAATACAAACACTAAAACCCTTGGATATAAGAATAAACCCCTAATATAACCTATGGTTTTATATGTTTAAGAAAAATATTAAGTTTGCAATTATGTTTTATCTTTTTTTGGATTTAATATTTTAAATAAGAAAAAACATTGAGACTAATTATAATTGTATAATATATATCTAAATTAATAAAATTTGAGTGTAAAAATAGAGTAAAATTGATTTATATAAACTACTATTTATGAAAACACACTAGAAGATGGAGTACTTAGCTTGTTTAGGTTTTTTTCTAGCCTATGATAGTGTATGGTCATCAAAAATATTATAAAATAGATTTGTGTGTCACTCAAATCTATAAATTATTGTAATCATGGTTGTGGGGTCGATTGAAGGACAACCTTAGAAAATGTAACTCACATATTTAACACAACAAATGGATTAACTCACAATCCTATGAGACAAAACAATAGTATTTAATGAAAATGACAACAATCATTATTAATTCAAATTAAAAAATACAACTTTCATACATATTTTAGTCTTATTAAACACATTCATAATTACCATAATCCCAAAATAAGATGCCTTAAACCTATCACCCTCTTAGATTTTTGACACACAAATCTTTTCATGAACCATTATAATTTCTCTCTTTCTCTAAAAGATCCTATATTAACTTTGAAAAATTACCCAAAAAAATAAATCACTCTTCTATCCTTAACTCATAAGTGTATTGATATGTTTATATAAATACACAATCCTACTACTTACATTAATGCTCTCAACTACCTACTCATACCACAATCATTAAATATAGGACATGTCATGATGAGTCACAATCATTAAATTATTGTAACACATCACTATCATCACAAATATTAAATTCACAATATATTTCCAATTTTCATATCATATCACATGTTCCATAACATGTCACAAAGTCTCACCATGAATTCCATGATTTCTTGAACGAATCACATCATGTTAGAAATCAATGACACATGGGTTAGAACAAAGATTTTTTTTGATACAAAATACAACTTTAGGCTATAAACTAATTTTATATATGGACTCAAAATGATTTCAATATTCTTCATATAGAACTATGATTTACCATAATGCATGTAACATATTTTACATTTTACAAGCAAACCATGATAGTGCAGTGAAATCTATTTTGGCATATGGCTTTAGAATGGTGATAAAAATGTCCCTATAAAAACACATTACCATAAGGCATGTGTATTTTTTTATAATTTCATGAAAATCTTTAATAATATGATAATATCTAAGTTGACAATTGGTTTCTTTATGTCATTTTCATGTAAATCCATAAATTACCACAAGCTCTATATCTCTATTTATGGTTTTATGTTGATTTAAAAATATAGATTATATTTTCAAGTGTTTTGTCACTTTTTTATATAATTCAAATTTTATATTCATGCATCAATATGCCACTATACACTAAATATTTCTTTGAAATCTCCAAATATATTCATAACTACAATTCATGTTCTTAGGATTTGTGTGTGTAGAACTTATATCAATGGTATGAAGAACCAAGATTTACCATAGACATAATAAATTTATTTCAAAATACCATAAAACCCTATAAAATTAAATAGATATAACCCCACTTATTTCTACTTATCCTACTCATATTTTTTATTGATGTAAGACTGCATGAGGCCCCAAATGTTCTTACATCATATAATTGGGGTAAATTTTTTGTGATCATAGTTATCATAAACTTATTCTCTATGTTAAATCCATAATTTTTATTTGAAGCATACATACATGGTGTATTTTTACCCCTCCACCATGTGAGATACCTCAAAATATTTTCATTCAAATATTTTTTTCTTTTCTAGCCAACTTCTGAACCATATACTGTCTTTATTTTCTCAACTATAATCAAAATTTTCCTTATCTTACCAATTTATTAGTAAAAATATATCCATATCATCTAATTATATTTTAAATTCCATTTCCATCCTCTTTTGGGATGTTGTTGTACTCTTTTGTGGGTTCAAACCCAATATAGTCTAACCTCCACCATAATTCACTATGTATTTTCTCATAAATTTAAAAAAAAATTAATATATCCGCAAACCAAATATCTTCATTTGATTTCAACTCTTCATGCCTCATATTACCTTCCACCTTTATTCCTATTTCCATCTTCATGTTTTGGGATTCAATATGTTTGCCCATAACATTCACTATTGTCTCAAGGGTAGTTTTAATTTTATATTATATTAACCTCATTGTAGTATCAAAAAAATATAATACCTATATTAAAAAAACATATTTACTTAATGTCTCTATATTCATAATGTCTTCAAAAAATAATCCACCTATTGTTAGAATACTGCTCTTTCCAACATTTCTTTATCTTTCTCATAAACTACTAAAATTTTGTGATATTCTTCCTTAAATGAGATCTATGTTGTAATATAGTTATTAAATACACATTATTGAACTAATAACAAAATCATCTTCTCCATCTCATTATTTTTATATTTCACATGTGTGACACACTCTAGCTTCCCTTATGCAATTCTTTTTGGATCAACCTCTTCATAAACAATTTGAAATTAAAAATGATCTTAAAATACATATTAATTATCCTCTTCCACTATAAATTATGTTACCTTATTTAAAAAATCAAATTAATTTAGTTCTTCATGATTCCACTATCTTCCTCCTTGGATATCTATAATTTACATTCAAACAACTCCACCTCCACTAAGTGGTGGTTTCTATGATTAGATTCACTCTTCATAAGAGCTTCAACTAAATATTTTATCTCTTAAATTTATTAATTATTTATGAGATGAAGTATCTCATTTTATCCATTTTGGAAGACTTTTCCATGTGTCTTATCTCCTTCCTTTGATACACATGTATTCAAACACTCAAAAACATGGATTAAATTAGAATTTTTGGACTCAAGAGACCTTTTATACACTCCTTCTAATTTTACCTCTTTTGAATCCTTATTCATTTCCTATCTTTCATTAGATGATAAAAATAAATTTCTCATCATTTCCTCTTATTTTCTCCTCTCCAACCTTATTTTTATTGCTACTCATTTTGTTCATCTTTGTTGGAATCAAATGTGTGTCATGTATAACTAGCATTGTACTCTCATTTTCATCATTCTCACCTCCATTTATTTTATTTTCTCAATTTATCTTCTCTTATTTACACACATATGATGATGTATAAAATAATTTCTCCACATTTTATTTAAAAAAATATCCAAGTGCAAGATCATAGACTTCTTACCTCATCTTTATTTTCATTTCCTTGCTTTGAAAAAGGCATTATTTTGAGTCCCTTTTTGTTGAATTTTTTTTATTCATATTCAATTTTATCACCTTTTTTTAGCATAAACTCCTTTAAAACTTGGATTTATGATCGTAAATATCTAATTACACATAATATAACTCTTTTTCTTTCATCTTCTCCTCTATGCCTTCAAGGAGGCATATTATTGCTTCACCATTGTTGCTACTATTTTCTTTATTTTTATCCTCTTCAATTAGGATATATTCTCCCCCATATAAATATATTAAACATGCCAAGAGTGCATATTAATTTTATTATTCCTCTTTATTTATTCAATCTTATTGGATCATTATTTCAACTCTTTCTTATTATATTTTATTTGGTATAAATAGATTGACCACCACCATATTACAATCTTAATTATGTGCGTATGCTTACACCTCCCTTCCAGTTAGATAAATGTTTACTAAAAGAATATTTTTTAATATTTTTAATCCCACTTTATTATTTTTTTATTCAAATTTTTATCTTCTTAATCAACTTCCATAGAATGGCTGAAATTTCTATCTTCACTTCCTTCATCCTCCCTCAAGAAGATTCTTTCATCTTAATTTGAAACTTGATACTCACAATATTATACACTAGAGTAGTTATCAAATATTTGTCCCTCTTTTTCTAGATAAAATTAATTTACCCCTTTTTCACATTGATCCTAATCATCCTTACATTTGAGGGATTCATACTCATATTCAAATCTTTTACCTTATTTTGCCACTATTATTGTTATTTTTTATTCCTTAATATTTCCTATAATGTCTTGCACCCTTATCATATCCTTTTTAATATTATCAATATATGATTTTATTATATATTATTTACCCTTATCTATATCTTATCTTTATATACTATTAATTTTTACATGGATGCTACCATGATTTTTAACTTTTCTATTTTGGGTACTTGGTCCTGAACCCATTCTCTTTCCTCACAACAACTTGTCGTTCCCATATCCTATTTTCTATATTATTATTTTAATAAGGATTTATAAAAACCTTGTTCACTAAATATGTACCTAAAAACATATCTTAGTTTTTTTATTATAAAATCCATTCTCTATAAATTTATAAGTTACCTTCCTTTCACTTCAATCTTTGTTTCTTCACTATCAACCCATTGTTTCAATCCTACACAGGCTTTTGGCTTCTTTATTGTTATTTACCAAAAAATATAAGATTGGGAGAATTTATTTTCAACTTAAATCCATTTTTAATTCAATGGAGTATGTATATAATTTTATCTACCCACCTACAAAATATGGAGATAAAATCATACAATATTTCAACTCTATTGTTGCAATTTATCTCTTTTCCCTCTACCCACTTTTATTTGTTTTGAAGGACACTATTCTACTTGCAATTTATCTCTTTTCCCTCTACCCACTTTTATTTGTTTTGAAGAACACTCCATTTCACAAACACATTTTACTTATAATTTGGATTACACACTCTAAACCTCTCACTTTTTTACCAATAACTTATCTTATGTAAAATAAACTCTTCAAAATATATCAATATCCTTTATATGTCATTGATTTCCTTGGACCAAAGAATAACCTCTACATCTTTTACCCATATATCAAATTAGAATATTTACACATATAATTTCTAACCACACTCATGAATACAAAAAGTAAACCTAAATTGGAAGAACTAAACCTTGATATGATAACAAATGATGTAGTCATGGTTATGGGGTTTAATGAAGGACAACCTTAGATTGTGTAGCCCATAAATTTACCATGATAAATGGATTGAATTTTAGTCTTGTGAATAGAAACAATATTCTTGAATTTCAATAACAAAATTATCAATTGATTCAAATGAGGAATTAAATATTACATGCATATTATAGTCTAATTATAGACATTGAAACCTTTCACCCTCTTAGATCTATGACTTGTACAAATACCTACATGAACTAATATAGGTTCTATCTTTATCTAAAAGTATATAAAATATTTGTAAGTATTACCCAATGATATTAAATCACCACCCTATCCTTAACTCACAAGTCTATGTGTATACACATAATATTTTTTGCTTTATTATTTACGTATGCTTTCTCTTGCAGTGACTTATAAAGCATCAGTCTCCATGAGTGCATGCCTTAAACGGTGTAATTAGGAAAGGGGCAGGAATATTTTTGGTGATTCACTAGATAATTTTCTACTATATCATGATTACATAAATCCTATAATTAACCTATAATCTTCATATTATCTTTTCATTTACCTCTTTCTATCTTGTCTTATTTATTTGTGTCAATTTCACTTATATCCTATAACATTGGCTAGGTTGATACCATATATTTAGTGCCTTTTCCCTTCCTATATTGAATCATATATCTCAATGCAATTTTGATCCTATATTTTGATATATGAATTATATAATCTTGTATATGTATTGTATCTTCTTGGTCAATATCATTATATTCTAGTTGACCTCTTTTAACTATATTGACATGGTTGATACCATCAAATTAGAGTTTAGGATTGGTTTTGGGTATTGTATTAATATAAATAGGGATCATGTATCATTATAATCATATCAAATACACTATATCCACTCTAATTTCACTCACACTTATACCCTAATTCACATTTGGGTGAGTTAATGGTCTAGAATCTTATCTTGAATAAATATTGTCTAGTGGTAGTCTTTAAAGCTCAATAAAAGGAGTTAAACCAAAGAGTTTTCCAACTAAGGATATCTATTATTATTATTGTATTTAAATTATTCAAACCACAACATCTATTATAAATCTCCACTTGAACCAAGGGGGATATTGATTCTTGACATGTCTATTCTAAGGTAAGTATTTATAAATATATATTCTCTCTTCTTATTTACATAATAGATAGATGTGAATGAATGTGTGTGTATCCTTATTTAGGTTCTCTCTACACATAATATTAGTGTGCCTATAAGGTTTATTAGACTTGATATATTTAATTTTAGGTTGTCTAGAGCCCCATTTGGTTGACCATGTCACCTTACTAATTAATATCATTCTAACTCTTTCCCACTTAGTCTATTTTACTTTGCTTACATAATTACATTGATTGATTTCAATATTTACCTTTATATAGGTATTGTGAGATATATTTCCCTATGTCATAGGCTTAAGATTTGGACCTTTTCCTTTTTCCATTTTTAACATAGGAAACCCTCTCCTATTTATTCATAATTAATTAGTCATAACATGAACCAAGTAAGTATAATGGGCTCCATTTTATCATCTTTTTTTTAGTCCAATTATATTGAGATAGGATAATTAAAAATTAATCTTAGCCCATGCATACATTCTAGTGAACCCCATGTGAAACCCATTGCAACATGCATTCCTCCATCCAACTACATTAGCTATCCTGATATAGTTTATTTCTTATGTATGAATGGCATTGGCCAACCTGAGTTTGTTTTGTGCTTACAAATATTGTATTGGTCAACACAATATAATTTTATTTTTTGTTTTCAACTATATCTACCAACCTAATATAGTATTATGTGTTCAATTTTAGTAAATATATTTTATAATTTTATTACCCAATTTGATATCATTTTATACCTATTTATTTACATTCATTGAATGTTGTAAATTGATTTTTTATTTTGATTCTTAAGCTTTATTTTCTCTTTATTTGGTTTTCCATAAAAACTACGTTATGGAAGTTTTGAAACTACACAAAGATCTATAAGTTTTTTAAGTGGGTGACATATTTTACTAAAATTATGAAGTGAGGCAAATTTTCATAATACCTAGGCCCTAAATAGTGATGTATGTGGAGTTTATCTTCCCCCCTACCTCATGGTATATCAAAAATGCCTAGGATTCCCTTTTTATCAAACTTAAGAAACTGTCCATCTATTTGGTTTTATGGTACACCTAAAAATATCATATCTCTTAGTGAATTTATTCTAATTGTACCATAAAATATGAGATTAGTGGGATATAGGCATGGTTTATCCTATATATTTAGTGGTCTTCAATACTAGACCAAAATTAAACTATGAACTAGAAACTATATTTGAGATCCCACACTATCAATCAAATCCTTTTAGTAATATCTACTTGATCTTGTTTTATAAAATTATTTAGATTTAATTTTTTGTATAATTTTATTAATGTATTACACATTACATCATCTATCTTGATATAGTTTTGGGTTGTGTGTAATACTTACATTAGCCAACCTGATATAATTATCTAGGTACAAACTACATCAACCAACTCAATACAACTCCTTGTGTTTTCCTCCCTAGATATATTGTCCAACTTGATATAGTCTCATTTTACCACCTTTCATCAAATTATATTGTTCATCTTGATATGGTTTATTCATGACTCATGAATGCACAATCCATGCCTGATATAATTTGAATCACCTAGTTTCTATATTTCATCTTGACTACATCAACCAATTAGATACAGTCTAATTTTCCCATTTTCTGATTTCCTAATTGTATCAACCAACCTAATGCAATGTGATTTTTTTATTTAATTTTTGAACTACATCATCTAGGTTGATAGATTTTATTTCTTATAAATTAAATACACAATCCATCTCATTTGACTTTATATTTTCACTTTCATCATGTAGTACTTCTTTATTGATTCTGAAGATAAAACCTAGTAGGATATGATGGAAATGAATAATTCTCATAAAAAAATTAAATATCATTTGAATTATACTACCATATAATACCAAGATACAATTAATTTTCAAGTGAACACTATAACCAAAAAATATGCACAACTTAGAAAATATAAAATTATTAACCAAAATTACCCATCTCCATGCATGAGTGTAGTAGAGGATGAGTCGGATCTCAAATATACTCAAGAAATGATAATTTACCTTAGTGACCATCCTAAGAATAAGGGAAAGTGCTCCATGGTGGCCTGCCATGTCATGGTGGTACCTTATGTGGAGGTTCCTCCTTCCCCTATTCTTAGCTTTTATTCTAGACTTGGGACAAGTAATTATATGACTTCCCCAATTCCTTCTTCCTCTACCACTCATAGTATTTCTAATTAAATGGTGAGTGTTTCCTATAGTGGGGTTACTCAAAATTCTCATGTTAATGCCATTACTATTATATCTCAATAAGATATTCAAGCTTATTTTTATATCAAACATGTTCTTGATCTAAATAAAATATTTTTAAAATTCATGAGCCAAATTGATACCTTTCAATATAATAATACAACCAAATTGATACTTTTTCATGATAATTTCATCATAATGTCATGTTATTCACCTAGATTAGTCATTAGTATAATATCCCATTTATCCTTCATGTCATACACTAACATTACCCCTTTTCATATCAATTAATCATATCATTAGTCTTCTATTATCATGTCACTTACCTATTAACCATTTATTATCCATTATTTTCCAATTTTAAATTTCCTACCCACATACCCTCACCTACCCCCACTTTCTCCTAGAAATCAAATTTATAATCTCCATTACTCCTCCTAAGATCCTCTAGATTCTTCAACTTTCTATAATCTCTACAACATTTCCTCTCTAGAATTATCCAAGGAATTTTATGTTCCTTGAAAAATCCTCAACCCTCTATATTCAGTTATCACAACTTAATCACATTGATTGATTTATTACATCCTCCTCTATATAAACATTCATATCTCCATTAAAACTTTGAGCTAAATTTTAATATCCTTATACTAAATTTTTCAACTTATCAACTTGTCCATTATCAAATTATCATAATCTTCCATTGTTGATGTATATGACCTGAGTCTACACAAGGAAATCTAACATATATCAAGCATCAAGTAATCTACTATGTTAATCAAGAAAATCATTCTTATTTAGATGTATACTAAGATGCATGATTGATTTATAATTGCATATTTCAATTTTCATTATGTTGTTCTTTGTACTTACCTTGCCTAATTAGGTGGATTTGGTTTAGTGTGGATTTGGTTTACATTTTAGAGTAATTAACATGATTTTTAGTGATTATTGCATTTCAAATTATGATTCAAAATTTCACCTATTACATAATTATGACCATATTGGGATATTTGAACGTACCTTAATTACATTCATCCATAATTGTCTTTATTATTTGAAAGAACATTACTCTTCCTCTAGTCATAATTCCCTTTCAAAGAGGGGGAAATTTTATACATAAAAATGTATTTTCTTCTTAGCCATTTTGATTTCATCTCATAATCCCTATTTCATCCTAATAATATTTTATTAACATATCCTAATATTCCCTATATTTATCCATATCACATATTAACTTCATTCCCCCATGCCATGTCAATTAATCATCTATTATCATCTTCTTATGACTCCATTTAGTCATTAATCATGTCCTCTAATATTTTTAAATTTAAAATTCACTCCCACCTACCCTTATATACCTATTATTATATTCTTCTACAAGCCTATTAACTAACCTACATCTAATTGTCTTTTATAAACACCTATAATCATTAGACACCTCTTATGTAATATAGAGTTTTATACTCTTTAGAAGCCTCTACCATACTCCACACTCTCTATAGAATTCTTATCTAGAGTCATCTAAATAATGTTTAATTCATTAGAAATTCTTTATCCTCTCCTATATAAGCCAATCATCCTCCATGAAAATTCAATAAGAAAGGAGTGTGAGGAGATAAATTTTAGTATCCTTATATTAATGCTATCAACTTATCATTTTATCTATTTTAAAACTATCATAATCTTCCATTTTTGTTGTCTATGACATGTGTCTACACAAGGAAATACAACATATATCAAGCATCAAGTAATTTACTTTCTCGATTGGGAACATCTACTCTTTTATAGATAAACTATTTGTTATATTTAGGTATCATTGCTCTTATTTTAATAACTATATTACATTAAATTTACTTTCCTTACCAAATATTGAGTTTTGGAATTGATTTACAATCATTTATTTATCATTTTCATTTCAAATTATGATTCCAAATTTCACCTATTACAGATGCAAATGTAAAATAAGCTTTTTCAATTATAAAATTCTCCTCAACAAATTTAGTGGGGAGCGAAAAAATAAAAATTCCCTGCCACCCCCTAGATATGCTCATGGAAATCTCATTCCACAACCTCCTCTTCATAATAAATTAATTAAACATCTTTATAATTAACATTAGTACCTCAAATCTCAAACATATATATAGATGGTATCACTACTACAATATCCTATAATGGATCTACTAATCATGTTTTGAATTTTAAATCTATTGAAAATATTTATAATGTTTTGATTAACCTAAACACCTTTGTGACTACCAAACTTCTAGCCCAAACACTTTTAAATTATGCATTATATTGGTAAAATCATATCAATTATAATTCTATCTCTATCTTAGAATACTTATTTAATGCATTGGTTTAGGATTAGATCAATGATCTTCCTAAAAATATATCATCCCACTTCATTAATTACAAGCAAGTGGAATATGAGATTATCTAAGTTCTCATCAGTAATTGGAAGGTATTAGATAACAAAGCTAAGCACAACATGTTTAAATACAACCTATTCCATTTTTTAAGTAATTATCTTTGTCCCAAAGTTTAGTATATATCTAGGACTCTTTCCAGAATCATTGTAAAAAGCCCTAAATCAAGATAATGTCAAAACTTATTCATAATACAATTTGAACCTTCCCAACCCATGTATGGAACTCATGTGTTTATGAAGTCTAAAAATTAAAATTTACCAATTATGGAGTTTTAGATGCATAAAATTCCACAATAACCATCAATGCCATTATTTGAAGAAATTCTAATGAAGTGAATCTTTCCCAACTTATCATATTAAGTCCATTATAGAATCCTCTTTATTCATCAAAATTTAACCTTGTTGATGTTCATAATCCTTTATTTAATTCCAAAATCCTCACCTTGAAATTGGATTCTTCTTGCCCTATTATCCATTGGTATGATCCCCAATGTTTGTCTAGTATCATGAAAATTAGGGATATTCCCATAAATATTTTAGACAACCAAAGAACCTTGCCTTTAAGTTTATCCTAGTTCTTAATTTTGATCATGAAGGTATGATTTGATATCATATGCAAGCTTATGAATGGTATAAAAATCCCATTACTCTAAATTTAAGTGTAATTCCCTTAACCAAAATAATGCTCACCTTGTTATATATTCATATCCACTTCTTAATCATAACCAATAACCTAATCCCAATAATCCTACTATCACTAATGTTTGTGAAACCATGTTTAATACCAACTTTTATACTAATGAAGAGAACCTAGTTAATATGAATAATATGAAGCATGAAATATCATATATTGATAATTATTATCATGCGACTCATACTCATCATGATTATTGAAAATTTTAGGATACCCTTTTGGCTCATTCCATAGATGTTGAGTATGAGGAAAGCATGAATTTTTTGTGCCAACTACATCCATGTCAATGTGGTTTTCTTCATTTATGACTATACCAATAGTATCTACTAGCCTAATGTTGGTTATTAGTAATTTTTTTTATAGAAATTATATCAACCAGTCTAATACAGTTAGTTTATCCTAACCCAAAATCTACTACATCAACTAGTTTGATACAATCAATTTAAGTTTCTAGTTTTATTCCTAATGCATTATCGACCTGATGTAGTCATATTTTACCACTAATCCTATTTTCACTACCTCACCTAGCTTGATATAGTATGATGCTAGTATTTATGTACAATAAAATGCATCAATCATCCTGATGCATTTTTCTCACCTTGTCCCTAATGTATTGGCTATGCTAAGACTACATAGTTATATTCCTAACTAACTTCAACCTTATTTAGATCCTTATTCAAATAACCTAATTCAAATTTATGCACCTTTTTCTTAGTCTTTTCCATATCTCTTTATATTTTATGAATGGGATCCCATTGAATAACTTTCCAAGTTCCACTCTCAATTTTTTATCTTTGAGTTTATGATGACTTATCCACATCATCAAAACTAATTAATGCATTTTTTTTTGACATATACATTCCTCAACCACAACCTATAGGGATAAAATATACCTTACTTGGGTCTAAGGATAGTACCTTATAATAATTTAAATAAATGTCTATTAAAGTTGATGTAACTTTGGATATTTATGTTTCACTTAAGTTTCCCATTACTTTATGATCCCGATGAAATCCTACTTTGTGTGGATGATCCTCCCATTTTCATTAGTATCCAATTTGGTGACATTTTCATCAAGCATGCCTTAATATATGAAGTTTTTTCACTTGTGTTACCTCAATTGAGTTCATCAAAACCTTTAGATATTTTAAATTCAACCTTAGGTATACCTAAGGTACGTGTCAAGGCTATGATAAAAGAAAAATTCCTCCTTGAGGTTATGTTTTAATTCCTATCATAGTTCCTCTTATCAAGGTTATATTTAAAGTCATGATATTAAACTTTATATTATATTATAACATCTTGCTTGGTCAACCCTAATCTCATCATATGAGGGTAATAGCTTCTTATGTATATAATATATATGTATGTGTGTGTGTGTGTGTGTGCATGCATGCATTGTGTGTGTGTGTGTGTGTGTGTGTGTGTGTGTATACACACACACACACACACACACACACACACACATATATACATATACATACATACATACATACATACATATATATATATATATATGTATATATATATATATATCCATATATACATATATACATATATATATATATATCCATATATAGATATATAGATATATACATATATATATGTATATATACATATATATATATGTATATATATATATATACACACACACACACATATATACATATAACTCAATATTATACCAACCCTTGAAATTTTGAACAATTCTAAGAATGTGGTGTCTTTAAAATACAAACCCTTAAACCTTCTCCTAGCATTCCCTTTCAATAGTACCAATGATTTAATTACCCTGTCAATTCTAATTGAGGTTATAATGGTAACCCTAAACTTATGGCAACATACCCCTTAACCTTTTATATTATGATGATGATCATATTGAATATTTTAGCCTTAATATCTAAACCTCACACCTTCCTTATAAATTTATAGCCTAATTTCTTCCTTTACAACATTATTATTGTAATAATTCAATTAAAAATTTTCCTACTTCTATGGTCATTTCTAATAATCTATATTCCCACTCTTCCTCTAGTGATAGAGTGGTCAAATCCCTTCACATAGATATTAATACACTAGATGATGATGATGGTTATTCCATTTATGACCCATACTTAGTTGTTTATGCTCAAATTAAGTATGTGTAAGTATTTCATTATCAATATTTTCTTCAACACTCCTCTGATTTATCTTCATATTATCATTTCGCTATTTTATATGACATTACCCATTCTCCTTATACTTTAACTAATGGTATTCCTCCTTTATTTTATATTCATGGGTTAAAGATGGAGCACATCCAAGTTTATTTAGTTCCTACCCTAATTAATTATGAACCTATTTAGAGCATATTCTTTAATTTTTCCATGATGGGACCATAGTAGTTTTTCAAAAAAATTAACCCTTTGAGTATGCTTCATCTTGATTTTTTGGCTACATTTATATGGCTTATACTAAGGTAGTCTCCTATATAAGTAGTTTTAATTCCAGTTCTTGAACCTACCATTAGATTATCTGATAATGATGACTTATTTTATGAGTTAATAGATAGACTCTAATATGATTCTCCACCTAAGTCAGATGTGGTTCCACACCCACCTACATAAGCATAAGAGTTTTACTATGAGTTTTGAAAGGTATCAACTAATTGGGATAGATATTTTTGAGAATATTAAATATTATTAGAATAAAAAATTCTACAAGGGTCATTTCTTACCTTAGATAGTCAATAAAATTAGTTAGCTACTTTTATGGGCATTTTTTGCTTTCATGGTATGAATATGGACCCTTTGACCTATTTTTGAACTCTTAGACAATACTTATATGTGTTTCATCTTAAATAAACTCATCTTTATAGTGTATTTAATATGTTATCTCTGAATATATCTCCATTTTACATCCCCAAACATAGGTAATTATTTTATTTTTGGCATCAGTGTGTTATAAATCATGCAGTTAGATGTAGATCACTCTAGTAAAATTTTCATGACTTTTTAAAAACTATGCCTCAACCTTCTTAGTATCACTCATTGGGTTTTTCTTGGAAAAATTTCAACCTTCTCCTTGACCAAATACTTTTATTAGATTAGAGGATATTAGTAGACTAATGTCATAGGTTTCTCACATTGAGTATTCTTTATAAGAGGCCCCATGACCTCCTCCTTCTAGTGTTCCTAATTTATCCATATATGTCACTCACTAGGAAGCCCTTACATGATTTTATAATAGAATAGAGGGTGCTTGATTAAACTTAGATACCATTTACAATGATATTTATTAGATGTTATTGATGATGTATATCTAGATCTATCATGAAATTTATGAGCACATATTTAAGTCATGTCATATTACTCTTCACATTGTCATATGATTTGATTTCATGTTTATTATTATTATTATTATCATGTGTGATGATTTTTATATATATCTTGCTTATATCATGGTTCTCCTTCATTTTTATCACTTTACTTTTTTGACATAAATGTCTCAATTTATCATTATATATCATTTTGGTTTCATCCCTTTTTTCTCTTATAAATCTTAGGTAGCACCTTTGGGTTTTCAATTATTAAATTTTTATCATTTTCCTTAGTTTATTTATAATTATTTGGCCCTTCTTTACATTCCCCCTATTTTGATATGACAATTTATTTCCCCCTCTTTTGGGATGATTAATTTATTTTCCTTATCTTTTGGGATGACTACTTTTTTTATTTCTTATGCCATATCCTTTATAGGTTAGTATGTCTTCCCTAGTGTCATAATTATCATACCATAGATTTCCCCCTTTTAAACCATTATTTCCCATCCTTTTCATCAAATACAAGCTTATTATTCATTGTATCATTTTTATTGCATGGATGGATATTCCACAATCCCCACATATCCCTTATTTATTTTCACTTGAGGCTCACATAGATCAATTTTGAGATTACACACTTATATGTTAGACAAGTTTAGGAGTCTTGAAGGTATCATGATTTATTCTCATATCTAAGCATAATCTCTCTTATGTTAGCTACCTATTTCACTCATGTTTTTTTTTTCTAAATCCAAATGGAGGAGGAAAAAATAGAAAAATCCAAAATAATAAAATTCATATAATAAAATATAATGTTAAAAGGAAATTATATCACAAAATTTGAATCACACCAAAATACATGATTTTTATTTGGTATATATCCCATCTTATTCAAATCTCAAACTCCACAATTGGCCTCATTATAGAGATGAGATCCATTAGGGTGTGGTAGGCTAATAGACTAGAGTAAGAGGTCTTATTATATCTTCACAAAATTTAGTGCCACCTATATTCTCACATAGGTACTTAATATTTATATTAGATCGATGGATTTGTAATGGGTTTTGAGGAGTAGGTAACATGTTATGTGAAGATAGGACCATTTTAATTTCATGTATGTAGCCTTTATGGGATGATCTATGTAATTCAATCATTATTCCAAGATTTTTGTTCATTAGTCATAATATCTTAGGTCCTTGATGTATATATTTTAAATCCTTTCCCATGTATTTAGTGTGTCTCATTCTCTATAAGGACTTTCACATCACCTATATATCACCTCAAATTACTTATTCATATCATATATTTATTGATATCCACTTGATGGATACTATTTTAATTTTATCACATCCTTTATCACATCTTTCCACTTACACCCTTGGATTTTAGTTTATAATTTGTAGTTTATGACCTTTGGGCCCTCCTCATAAACACCCATTTTAATACCACTTGCCTCAATTTATGAGTTTATCATTTTAATACCTCTCATAAGACTAATCCATTATTCAAAAACTCCTTCCATCGTTGTTTTCAACACTATCTCAGTGTCATCCTAGTCACATCTTTATGTGGTTGTGTTTTCTTACATCACATTTTATCACAAGCACTAAGATTGAGTTGTCATTACTTATAGATTTTGTTTTTCATTTTGCATGTTCTTGTTTGATTTTTAAGTACTTCACTTATCTTACATAAGAAATTTTTCATACTTACATGTTTTTATTTATGATTTATTAGATATGCTTGTCTTACATTTTGAATTGCATTTTCATTTTAGTCATTTATGTTTTCTTCATGTCTAATTTGACATGTTCATCTTAAATGAGATCACATTTAATTTTATTGCATATCTTTGTTTTATTTTCCATTCATTGATATTTCATTTACTTACATATCTTTGTTTGATTTTTCATTCATTGATATTTCATTTACTTGCATATCTTTGTTTGATTTTTCTTACATCAATATTTCATTTACTTACAATGTTTTTCATATCTCATATTTTGTGGTGTGTTTTACTTTTCATTTTTATCATTGATTTCAATAATTTTTTAAATCTTGTGTCTTATTGATTTTATTACTTAAGAGGTCATTTTTTTTCTTTTTTTTAATCTTTTATCATTCATTTTCTCACATTTTCTAGAAAAGAATAAAAAATACATCACATATTAGCATTTTACCATATCATGATAATAAAAAATAATGCATGTTAAAAATAAAATAAATAATAACATCATAACATGTAGATAAAACCTATGATTCATAATATATATATATATATATGGCTTAGTTTTATAAAAATACATCATGATATATCATATAATACACTAAAAGTTACTTCAATGGTGTAAATTATTATCTCTAGGCCTATTATTCAACCTATCCACTAGGATTAGGATATGCCACACTCACCATAGATGCCCAAAACTAATCCATGTATACACTCTATTTTAAATTCTATGTCTATGATTATAGGCCTTAGATATATCCTGATAAGTTAGTTATATGCACCTACAATGCCAACACCTACCTAGTTGTATCTTTGTGTGTAACTATCTCTATGGCTAGATATTACCACACTTATACCTATCGTAATCCCACCCATGTTTATTTTCAAACCTTAATAATATTTTGATCTTATCCACATAGCTCCTTGGTATCATCTTCAACTAGTCTAAACCATCCAGTGTGTGTTCCATTCACTGCTACTAAGACATCACACATACCTATAGTGTCATGTTGAGTAAGTATAGGGTCTAAAATTTTATGGTGTGTAGCAACTACTAGATTCCTCTATTTTGTCTCCTCCTCTACTTCCACACCTAGAAAATGTAAACCAAATATAACACTAGATCTCACATGTATATCCATAATCCATCTGTCACTAACACTCACCATGTATATATATCTCTAAAAAATGAAAGTGATATAATAATAAATATAATTATGAACATAATTATTTAACCCTATGGTAAAATCAAATGTCAACCTAAGTAAATGTAATCCATGGACAAATTTGAGTAGTTTGGCCCTTGAAGATATCCCCATGTGGGTTTAACTTCCCAAACTTCCCTTGGAATTATGGGAACCTAAGGTGATTATGAGCATAAAAAAATGACTAGGAAAACTCATTACCTTAGATCCTATCACCATATCTAGAATAAGAATTATTATTGTGTGCTTCCATGTCTTCATCCAAGAAAATAAGCCACTTCTCGATAAGATCAATATCAAATAAAAATATGGTGAGTGGTCTCAACCCATTGAGTCTTAAAAAATTGATTATTTTTACAATAAGTGTAACATTTTGAGTCACTCATCTAAGGAATATCCTCTATCCTAGCCTAAACCCTAAGACCCACTTGTAAAACTGACTTGGGAAAAAAACCTCCATATTATCATCTTCCCTAGATAAGGATCAATCCTTGGTTTTGGCCCCATAACAATCACCTCTGCAATCCCTAACCCACCCGACACTAACCCTTTTAGATTTAGAGGATCCCATGTCCCTGAATGGCCCCACTTTCCCCCTTTCTTCCCTTTTTGTGTTAGCCCCTCCCTTCCCCCTACCTAACATGTATCCTACCCCTCCCATTTTATAGGTGATACCTAAGGATAAATGCCCCAATGAACTCCTTGTGGACAAGTTGATGACTCACTCTTACTATCCACCCTTTGCTCATTTGGACCCTGACTAGGATGATCTTGAGAAGATCACTCCTAAAAATTTCTTCAATAGTGTTTTCAGGGTTACTCCAAGCCACAAATCACCCAAACCTAAATTATATAAGTACTTCCCACTCACCCTTAAAGTGGTGACATCACCTATCTTATCCTTAAGTCATTGGTTTGAAAAGAGAGAATCAAAGAACAAGGATAATGTTTCAAATACCCTTTAATCAAAGTAGATGTCAAACCCAAACATGATCAATGGAATCCTATAAAATCTATAAGAGGAAGGAAAAAATAAAATGTGGGTGAAGCACCAAGATCTATAGGGAGGAATTTTAACTTTGTAGCTCATATAAAATAAAATGTAAATAAAATAGTAAAAGGGAGCCAAAAAACCCTTAAGGGAAATTTAAAAAGCCAAAAAAATGAAGCTCATCTCATGGAACACAAGGGGAATAAACCACCCCAAAAAACATAATTTGGCTAAGAACTTCAAAAAGAAACATAACCCTTTAATAATATCATTATAAGAAACTAAGATGCCAATGACAACACTTAATAACTATAGTAATAAAATCTAGTTTAATGTAGAATGTACCAACATTAGCTCCTTAGGGGCCTCAAGAGGATTAATTATCCTCTAGGATATCAATTGCCTAAAAGGATATGTTCTAACTTATAAAAACCACCATTTGGCTATTATGCTTAAATAAAAATAAAGCAAGGAAGAGTGGATTATTTATAACATCTATGCCCCCAACAAAAGAATGGGGTAAAAGAAACTATGGGATGAACTATTAATGTTTATAAAAAATAACTATGACTCGAAATGGATTGTGACTAAAGAATTTAATTTGGATTTAAATCTATTATAAAAAAGAGGTAGATCCCAACACTTCAAATACAACATGGCAGATTTATATGAATTCATTACCAACACTATGCTCATGGATGTTGACCTCAAGGGTAACCCTTTTACTTAGTCCAATAGAAGGGTGGGGGAGAATCTTATATAATTTGGACTCAATAGATTTTTTGTCTTCCTAAGTTAGGACTTAAACTTATCTAGATCCATTTCCTCCCTACTAAGAATTAGATCATACCACAACTAGATTACATTTGAAGGAGACAAAATTTATAAAAATAGAAAACTCCCCTTTAGATTCAAAAACATGTGGATACACCACCCAAACACCCATAATTCTATCAAGTAATGGTGGAAGGAATAGACATGCTCATTATAGTTATAAAAATACAACGAATCAAAAATAAACATAGAGTTTGAAATAAAAAGGTATTTGAGGATATATTAGTTCAAAAGAATAATATCAAAGAATAACTTTGAATCCTAGAGGAAAAAATGGAAACCAATAGAAATGATGAAATTTTGATCAGTATTGAGGAAACCCTTCTAATCTCATTCCATAATCTAGATGTGAAAGATGAAGCCTTCTAGAAACATAAGTTTAGATACACATGGCTAAAATAAAGGGATATGAACACCAAATTCTTCCACTAGTTGGCATCCAAAAATAGGAAATTTAATAATATCAATAAACTTCTTCTCGAGGATGGATCCATATATAGGGAAGAGGAGGGAATTGATGAACAACTCATTCACCACTTCAAAACTCAGTTAAGAGAAACTAAAATCAACAAGTAGGTAGAAGATAGCCTCCTAAAGAATCTCCTCATGGTCATCTCCTTGATGAATAATCACAAACTAAAAAAACCCTTGTCACCTAAGGAAATATGACAAACATTATTCTCTATGGAAGGTAACAAAGCAATAGGACTGGATGGATTTCCCCCATTTTCTTCCATAAATTTTGGGACATAATCCACCCTGAGATAGAGGTAGCTGTATGTGAATTTTTTAGAGAAGTTACTATCCTAAAATAACTAAATAAAAAATTGTCTTTATTACCAAGAAATACGGAGAAAATCAATTAAAAGACTTTAAACCCATGAGTCTCTACTCAACAGAGTAAAAAAATCTATGCTAAAACACTGGCCCCTCACTTAAAACCCCTAATTGAAGGAGCAATTAAAAAATAATAAGGAACATTTGTAGTGGGTAGATAGATTACAAAGGACATAATAATAGTCCATGAAACTCTACACTTGATTGCTAACTCCACCAGAGTAGGTATGTTCCTAAAAATAGATATGAACAAAGCTTATGATAGAGTATCATGGATTTTTTTAACAATGATCTCAACAAGTTTGGATTTGAGGTGGACATAAGGGACCTGATCCATATCTACATCTCCACCTCCATATATTCCATTCTGATCAATAGAGTCACCAAAGTACTTTTTTATCTAATAAAGGCATTAGAAAAGGAGACCCTCTTTCCCCTATTTATTTATTATGATGGAAAAAACACTGGGAATAAGCATTTTAGTAAGTAAATATAAAAGCCTAATATAGGGATTAAAGGTGGCACAGAACTTAGACCCATGAATAGTTTATAGATGACACTTTCGTTATTGGAGAGGCTTTAGTTTTAGAAGCATCAGCTTTCAAATATATTCTTTTGAATTATGAAAAAGATTGTAGCCAATACATCAACTTCAAAAAAAGGTATGCCTTCTTCCTTAACACCCTTCCATCCCTCCAAAAAAGATTATCAAGAATCATAGGATTAAAAAATAGGATTTTACCTCAACATACCTTAGCATGCTTCTATTGTAAGGCCAAATTCATAAGGAATTATAGAATCCCTTAATTGAAAGAATATTGAAAAAGCTTGTGAGATGGAAAAGAACCCTCCTATCACTAGAGAGTAAATTATAGATACTCAAAAGTTTCTTTAAAAACATCCCTATCTACCTTGACTCTATTCCAAATTCTCAATAAATTTATTGATACAATTGAGTATATCTAAAAAAAATTCCTATGGAGGGGTATAGAAGAAATATTTTGATTCCCACTGGTAGCCTGGGATAAAGTTTGTCTCCCTAATGCATTCAATGGACTTGGACTCAGAAGAGTCAAAAGCATGAATCAAGCCCTAATTTCCAAATTTAGGTGGAAAATTATGAAGGAATGTAACTAGTGGACTAGGATTATCAAATAAAAATATCTGGAGAATAGTGAGGAAGACAAATTTATTTGGGAAGAAGGACCTACAAATGGCTATGCCTTTTAGACTATCATGTCAAGCACAAAGGATATTCTAAAGAAATGATGTAGATGGCAAGTCAAAAATAGAGAAAAGGTGGACTTTTGGGAATATCCTTAGCTCTATCCCTTACCTCTAGCCTCTTACCCCCCTTGGAACACTCTTAAATAAACCATTAAATCCACTATTGGCCTCAAGGTTAAATATTACTAGGTCCAATCTAATGGAAGAATAAAGTGGGATACTATGCCTAAAGTGTTTAGAAACAAGGAAATCAACCTAGAAATTTCCAAGATCAAGTTATGAATCTATTAGATACACATATTTTTATTCCCTAAATAAGATACACTCCTATCTTAGATGGAAAACAATAAATAATACATAGTCAAATCAGGCTTCCCAGCAAACCTTGATCAATTGGAAGACTAGTCTTACTAGAAAAAACTTTGGTTTAAACACCTTACTCCTAAGGTGAAAATATTTTTCAAGCTATCATCCCACAATAGAATCCTCACTATTGATAATTTGGAAAAAAGGGTAATGACCATCCCAATAGGTGTGTCCTTTTTAACTCAATGCTAGAATCTATGAATCATTTTTTCTTCAAGTTCCCATTAAGATCCTAGATCTTCAACATTTCAACCTTTCTTAGATTAATCAAAACTCAATATTGGACCTCATCATCCAATGGAAACCCCATGAAATCTCCCTTCCTTGGCCTTCCTCTAGTTCCTTCCCCCCCCCAAACGTTTTTGGCTCATTTGGTCCAAATGAAATGCATGCATCTTTTAGTGTAAAGCTCTAACCTCTTGAGTTCCTTCAGTCAGATCCTTTCTACCACCATGAAGAACTAGTGGATGGTATTTCTAAATGACAAATTAGGATCCTCTGGGCATAAATAGTCTATTCTTGATAAGTGAAACCTCACACCCCCTCTTATTATACCCCTTCCAAATATAAATCTCATTAAATGTGATCACCCCCTAGTGGGGTGGCTAAAGCTAAACTTTGATGTAACATCTAAAGGAAATCATGTTAGGGTGGAGGAGGAAGAGTCATCAAGAATGAGTCAAGGATGGAAATTGTAGTATATGTTAGGACTATGGGAATCTAATCTAACCATGTTGCATAAGCCAAGATTACCTTTTGGGTAATTCATCTTGCATTCCATCTAAACATACCTAAGCTTTCCATTGAAGGGGACTCATTCAACATCCTTAAATACTATTTTTGATAATTTTTACTTATGTCCCCCAAATTAGATAAGAGTGAATGTTATAGAACTAATAGTTTTCATATATTCTAAATAAATAAACTAGGATTATGGTTATAATTTGGATCTATTACCAATATATTACATTATAGATAATTTAAAACTATAAAAATTTGAATAATGTAGTCTTATTTCTAATAGTTTTGTTTGTAATTAGACTAGTAATAAGTCCAAATTATTTGAAATGGTCCCTGTTAACACACTCATGGGAAAGGTCTAACCTTCACACACTATTAGCCAAATCATTATTTATGATAAACATCTCATCCACTCAACTAATTATAAGATCTCCCACATATTTTATGAAGGAAACATGGTAGTGGATATCCTAGAAAACATGAGATTGCTTTTATTAGACCTTACCACATAGATAGGACTTGACAACATCCCCCATCATATTTAACCCTTGTTAGATAATGATGTAAATCTACAAGTTCCATAGGCTTATGATAAGGATGCACATGAGATAATTAATCATGATTATAAAAAGGTTTAAAATCACTTTGTGTCATGATAATTATTGTCCAACTTTGGTCTACATACCAAGAAAATATGCCTAGTCCAAGACTTCAAAGGAAGGATCATGATCTTCTTTTCTATTGTTTCAAATAGTAGGTATCTGAATAGTTTTTCATGGTATCTAAGCCTTCAAGGATAAAGTAACATTTCAAGTGTATTTTCAAGGAAAAACTAAGTAAAAAACTCCTTTCGGTTCAAGTCTTTACTTGAATTCTTTTGGACCTTTCATTTGACTAAGTATTAATTATTTTAGGTTTTCCTTTTGTGATTTAATTCTTTTGGGACTCTTTCTTTCAAGCTAAGTGTTGAATTCTTTCAAATAAATTGTCTAAAGAAAAAGATAAAGACCTATTTTTTTTGGAAAAATTATTCGAACAATTTTCCTGAAGGATAATTCTTTGAGAAAGTGGTCCATTTTCAAAGGTCCCAAAAGGTCATTTTTTAATTAAATGGTCTTATGCATTTTTTTGAAGGGTATTTCCTTCAAATAAATAGTGCCCCAAACAATGTCCCGAAGCATCTTTCTATAGCAAGGTGCCCTATGTAATTTTCCTAAAGGATCATTTCTTGGTAAAATGTTCCAATTAAAGTTTTCCAAAAGATCCATTTTCAAGGAAACTACCCCCAAACAAAACTCTAGTAGAGGTTCTAAAGGAAACAACCCATGGGGATTATGATCCAGACAATTGCACAAATGTCATTTTCAAGATATAAGAAATAGCCATTTGAATTCAAAAGTCTAAGATGGCCTCATAAGTGTAAAATTAAAGAATAGGAGATGACTATTTATTTTCAAATAAGCATGGTCCAATGACTCAATAAGAATAGGTTTTTGGATTGAACAAGTGGACCTAAATGAGACCATGCAGAATACAAAGCCTTTGAAACACTTTGAATGAGCTTAAAGTGTAAGTTTTCAATATCACAAGGAATAATTCCATAGGTTATAGATTCCATATAGGAGGTAAATACTTCTTGGAATGAGTATGGGAATGTAATGGATCCATCTAGTTCTTCATTATATGTTCATCTTGACATTTGGGTCCAATAGCAGAAAGTCTAAATAAGGAATTTTTAGAGGCCATATATCACACATGTGGATGAATCATATAAAATTGGTCTTATGGGTTTCTTAAAAATTTTACCAAGTTTATATGTTCCAAATATCAAGTCCTCCAAATAAAATTGAAAGATATTGAGGTCCAAAGTTACCTCCTTGGTCATTTTCTACATGTTTTCCACAACCATTTTCATGAAGTTCCAGTAGCACCAAGTAAACATATTCATAAAGATATATCTCACATGTGTAGTAATGATAAAGGAAAGTAGTCATATTGGTTTTTTCATCTTGGTCCTTAGTTTCTATGTTTCAAGTTCTAGATCATATATTAAAGCACAAAGGAAATTATGCATGTGTAACATTTCCTCTTCAGTCATATTTCACTAAGTTTTCTATACTTAACCATTTGAGCTCGATCATCACTAGGACATCATGTAGAAGAATTTAGACTAGTCAACTTGAACATTTTATCTTCACTCAGAAGGATTTTGAGACTAGTGGATCAAAAGGGTTTGTTCCTTTTAACCTCAAGAACATCTCTAGTAATTTTTGTGCCTACATGATTCATGCGCTTCAATTTATAGGCCTTCAAAGTGGGAACTACAACATAAGATGTTCACATGAGAGTCAAATTAAATCCAACATAAAAATCCATATGATCTTAAATTTCATGTTTTATGGGATATCGGTCACATTCTATGGAATGATAAATGATAATCTATGGGACGTCAAATTTAAGAAAAGAGAAAGATATATCCTATTGAGTGTAAAATTGATAGTCATGTGAACATCAATGACGGTCATGAAAACATCCTTTGATAGGAGAAAGGACATCAGTTTTAATATCATAAATTAGTCATTAGATTTTAAACACTAGGTCCCAATAGATCAACAATTGGCATTTGATTAAACATTCAGATCTAACAATGAGTGAAGGTTAATAATTTAAAGGATATAAAGAGAAAATGAGTACATGATAAGTGGCATAAGCACATAGTTGGTAAAATATCAATGACTCACAGGCATCCATACATAAATAGATCAATAGAGTGAGGTAGGGTCAAAAATTTATCATATCTATAGATCTAATAATCATAAAGATAATTGGAAATAATGTAGATGAACCTATTGGCTATTGATAGCTAATAAAT